>PVKM010002535.1:0-64143 GCA_004027735.1 Carollia perspicillata | reverse complement strand
CAGCACTGCAGCTTTTCTGAGTACTGGTCTGGTTGTTCTGACTGATTTTTTCTTTAATTCCTTTGTTGTTGGAATTCCATGCAGTTTGATTTTCTGCTGCTTTTGATTGTTTATTGATTTCAAATTGGTTGTTATCCTCCTTTTGGTTGTGAGAGGAAGTGAAGGGTCTCTACCTATGCCTCCATCTTGGCTGGAACTCCAAGAATGTACAATATTGAAGGGATTGAAAGTGGTTTGCTAGAGGGAATGATATGGGCTTTGGGGTGATTATGTGATGTCACCCCAGTTTTTTCACATATACTCCAAGGGAAATATGGCTTGGATTGTACTGAGTGACCAATGATGTCACCCCAGACTTACTTTTCACATACAATATGTGGTGGCCATTGGCAGTGATTTCCATATACTGGTGGTTAATATCTATTTTAGTAAGTTTGAAAAGGATTTCTGTGTGTGTACTCAAAATTGTATGCAGATCATGGGAGTTACTATTTCCTAAATATCAGAATTATTATAATTTAAATGTTAAATAAATCTAAATTATTAGCTCTAGATTTAGGCCCATAATTGTCACTTTCAAAGATAACTTTTTAGTTATCCTTGATAATCACAATAATTAATACTAATGATAACTAATGCTTACTGAGAATATCTTTAATCAGAACTCTTTTATGTGACAAATGAGGGCAATGCCGTTTAAGCTTCACAGTTAGCCAAACGGGTAGACATTTATTTTTCCTATTCAGTGGATGAGCAAACTAAAGCACAGAGAGATTGCTTAAGCAGTTTATAAAGAGTTTGATGTGATATCAGTTTGAACAAAATATATTGTCAGTGTTCCAAGAACCTTAAATTCCATTATCAGTTTTATCATTCACCTTTAGTTACTCTTGCTTTTATGAGTATATTAGTACCCTCTTATCTGTGAGAGATAAGTTCCAAGACCCCGAGTAGATGCTTTCACCCACAGATATTACTGAACTGTATACATACTGTTTACACACACACACACACACACACACACACACACACACCTATGCTAAAGTGTGATTTATAAAGTAGGCACAGTAAGAGATTAACAAAAATAATGGATACTATAACAATACTCTGTAATAAAAGGTTATGTGAATCTTATCTCTCCCTCTAAAAACATTTTATTATACAGATGGGAGATGATAAAATATCAAACTTAATCCTGAATCCATGTAACCATCTCTTACTTGCAGTATATGAATTAATGTCTCTTGTCTCAGGGGACCCCTTGTCTTCCTGTAGACTCATTGTTTTCTGATGCAATGCAGTGCCTTGAACTGGAACATGTTTTTCTTTCATGTCTTCTACCCATAAATTTAATGCTTTTCCATTTTAACTAAGCATTTAACTTTTGTTGTACAAGTTTGAGGTACACCAGCAAAATTAACACACTTTTTTTTCCTTCTTCATAATTTCATGGATAGAGGATTCATTCTTACAGTAGATTTTAGCAATGTTAACATATATTGTTTTCTATCTATCTAAAACCCAGAACTTTTATCTTTTTACTTAAAGAAAGTACTTCATAACTTCTCTTTGGTGTGTCCAAATTGCCATCATCACACTCATGCACTTTGGGGCCATTATAGGGCAAAGTAAAGGTTACTTGAACACAAGCACTGAGATACCCCAACAGTTGATCTGATAAACAAGCTTACTAAATAACTAATGGGTGCTAAACATATATAGTGTAGAGATGCTGGGGAAAGGGATGATGTGTATTCTAGATGGGATAGAACAGGATAGCAAGCAATTTAAAACTTGCAAGTTGTATGTATCTGAAATTTTTCATTTAATAGTTTCAGACTACAGTTTACTGCAGGTAACTAAAACTGTGGAAAGCAAAACATAGATAAGGGAGGTACTACTGTATACTTTTGAACAAAAGCAATTTTGGAAGGGCTGATACATTCAGTCATTAAGTTACCACACATTAGTTAATCCATCATAAAAGAAATTCTCTTGAGAATCAGAACTCTGGATGCTCAAAAGACCAAGGAGGATTAAAGGAGAGGAAATGTGTTGGAATGAGCATATTGACTCCAAAACTATATTTAGTGATTTCATACATGTGGTGTATTTATATTTTTTCTAGGTTATGTCAAAAAGAAAAAGGGAAAACTCAAATGAGAACAAATATAAAAATCACCTTCAACACAGTAACCTGTGCAAACAGCTTTTACACTTCTGAATGACACATACAGAGGTATCATATGCAAAGCAGCACACAGGACCAAAGATGTCTGGGAACTTTAATATGCTATTAGGAACTACAGCCATAATTTAAAATGTTATAGTTTCCCCATGTCTATATAGGTTATACAACTAGCCTTGAACTTTTAATAGTTTTGGCTGGGAGTTTACTAATAATGATTTAAAGACAAAATAATATGTGGAAAGGGAAGCACATACAGGGATAGTCCAAACATTTTTTTCAATGGAATTATGTGTGCCTGTGTTTATGCTTTAGTGGAATATATATGTATGTATACAATTTTTTTAGGTTTTAAATTTAAATATTTCATTCTAGCTTTTGAGCTTGTTATTCAAAAGACTAGTCACTTTCAAAACTTTATAAAATTTAGTTTTTCACAGGTTATTTTTTGGGGTAATAATTCTTGTGGACACATTGAAAATGATTTCTTGAGTCATATAAGTTAGTATATGATAAAATGGATTTAGCAGAAACTTTCCAAATATTCACTTTTTGGCTCATGTTAAACCTGTAGTATTTAAAGCCCAAAAGGAGAATTTTTTGAGAAAGTTATGAATGAATGGATACTACTTTATTATGGAAATACAATTGTAACCAAGCACTATAATATGTCTAGACATAGGGGTCTTGGTTGCCAAAAATGAAGTGTTCTAGCTTTAAAAGAAATCCTCATGAAAACTGTGCAAGATGTTAGATGGTGAGAAGTCTACCAAAGACCCATATGTGCTCCTGGCACCATTTGGGACTTGTTCCTCTTTGAGGAAAAGATTCTTATGGATAGGCAGGAAACTGTGAAACACTATTCATGGGACATGAGCAGAGATTTGGGAGAAAAAAGTAATGTGGAAAGAAAAAACTGTTTTAAGGGGTTTAAAGGTTATTTTAGTTTTCTGTTTTTATTATTTTATTTAAAATTATTTAACAAAACTATTGTAGTGTGATGATTTCAGGAAAACCTAGTCAATGGTAAATTTAGCAACTCATATTCTTCATCTGACACTTTTTTTTGAAAGATTACATTGCTATTATTAGATTCTCAGTTTTCCAGTAAAATCCAAAGTGAAATGCTTCTACAAGGTCACAATCACAAGAATCATAAAGAAATTGCAAAATGCCTTATGCAATTTTTTAAGTTCACATTAGAAAATAAATGGACTAACTTTAAAAACACTGTCTCTAATGGATTAAAATAAAAACACAAATTAATATGCAATTTAAAAAATTCTCATGTCAGTAAATTCTGGTTAATTTTGTAAATATTTACAAGGTTATATTTTGGAGAGCTGGATTTCCTGGCAGTCACTTCTTTGAGGCTGAATTTTTTCTTCAGAGAGAGAGAGGAGAAAGAGAGAAAGAGAAAGAGAGAGAGAGGTCCAGCAATCTAATTTATTCCAAGCACTTTTTTTTTTACAAATGACTTTATAAGGGCTGAAAGAAGAATTATTCTCTAGCATTTTTAGAACCACTTCCAGTGGTGTCTCTCCAGAGTCAAATAGAGCTGTCTTCATCATTTTTACATATAGACTTCCTCAAACACTAAAACGTATGATAATCAGCTAATTATAAATTCACTGTTAATATAGCCTTAGAGCTGAGAACATTTCACTTCAGTAGTTAATTTAGTCTGTGGTAAATTCTCACTGTTATTTAATGTCATTTATCACCTGCTGTTTTGTCTTACTGAGAACATCCTGCCTGCCCCACACTGTCTACAGTACATGGACCTTCTGTGACTTTAATGTGCTAGGAACAAAGGCTCCAAAGTGCTTCTATCGGGAGGATTTTGGCAACTTGCCTTAGATATATTCAAGCCATTTTGCTGCCTGTCACTCAGTGCTGTACAAATTGAACTCAGAGGAGAGGTAAAAAGGGTCTATGAGGCATTTTTTTTTCTGGGAAGAATATGCTAATAAAGCGTCATCAGCAGGAAGCAGGCTGTGTCTGAAAGAGTTTTGTCAACTCTGAATTAATTTTGTGTGTTAAGAAACACGGGGGTGCTTCTAGAGCTGGTCTGTGGTAATTAATCCTTCCTGTTTCTGGAAGAACAGAACTGTAATAAATGCAGCCCAGATTTAACAGATGTGTGCACACAATGTCTGCTTTATGGGGAGTAAAACAAAATGACGGGTACAGAACAAAAAAATATTGATTTGAAAAAGTAAAACAGTATGGAAAGCACGAAGCTTGGAATTCCCAGAGTTTATGCAAATATAGTATTCCTTTAAATGTTCGCAGACAACATGGCTTTGAAAACATCTGTCTGCGGGGTTGGATGCTATGAAGAAACTGAAAGAGACAGATGTTTCTTGTTCCTTAGAAAACTAAGTGAAAAAATTGCACGCAAACATAATGTGTGTGATGAAGGTTGTTATACCTAGGTGTGGTTGAAATTAGACCCAACTAATCAAATAGTGACCTCATTCTGAGATAAATCTCTCATTATTCTCTTCCTTATTATTTTTTTCCAAAACACTTTATCCAGATTATATTACCTGTAACTATAAATTAATGTTTATGTGACAATTTGAATGTTGTCAGGAATAGAAGAGTTTGGCTTTCAAAATTGGACTTGCAAATTATGCTGCTAATGGTGATATTTAATATATTCATATAAGAGATTTACTGAGGGTTAATAAGGGCAGATTGACATGATATTAATTTTTTTTAATCTATGTGGAGGAAAGCATTTTCACAGCTCAGGACTACCAAAACAATTTAGCCCATTAACTCTTTTCACCTTTTTCTTTTCCCTTTATTTTCTTCCTTTTTAGCCCACTAGGCTATTCCTGCCAATATGACTAGAAGGCAGAATTTTGACATGATTAAGTAAAAATAAAGAATGAGGCAAAAAATTATTGCCCAGCCAGTAGCAATAATTTTTGTATGGTATGCTTTAAACAGATTTGAATGTTCAGTTTTCTTCTATCATGAAGATATCTTAAGTTTATATTTAAAGAGTCAAAAAAAGGGATCTAATAAGAAAAGAATATAGTAAAATCCAGCTCTCTCCACATTGCCTACAGCTTGTCTTGTAGAATAAATGCTGAAAACATTTTAATTCACTTTTGATGAAGCATATTACTTATTTCATGCAAAAATAAATAATAAACAAACATGCAAAATAGCAATTGCTTTTGGTTTGGCAATATTACCTATGGAAAGGGGTCTTAAAAAGTCATTCTAAGTTAACCCTTTACAATGACATTAGCATCATTTAGAAACCTTCTACTCTAAAGATTTTCAGCTTTTACCATAGTGTTATTGCCAGATTATTTAGTATGTTATATAACAGGTATTTTATTAGTTGTATACATATTACTTAATGTATACATCAAAATCAATTATTTAATTTTTATTCAAATGTGTTGGTATATTTCAGTGAAATAAGTGACCAGAAACAAAAAGGACAATAGGTACTTAAAAAAATGGTCAACAACATCACTACCATTAGGGAAATGTAGATTAAAACCACAATGAGAGAAAAGATAAGTAAAGAACCCAGTGCTCTCATAAGTCTTGCAAGCTAATAATATAAAGATTAAGACTCAGACATGATGTCTGTACTAACATAGATAGAATCAGTAACTCAAGGAGATCCAAGATGGTGGAGGAGTAAGTAGAAGCTACACTGACCCCCTCCCAAGACCAATCTGGAATTACAACCAGATTGTAGAGAAAACATCCATCATAACCAATGCAACGATACTGGAGAGAATGCTTATAACTACAGACAGATGGAAGAAACTGCTTCACCACAATGTGACCCATATGGAGTGCAGAGGAGACATGAGAGGGCAGGCTGGGCTCCCACAGGCAGAAGTTAAAGTGCCAGAGGAATATTCAGCAGCCAGGGCGTTCTCCCTGAAAACTGTGGTATCTAAACCACAAGCTGATCTCCCCAGCCTACAGCATTAGAGCTGGAAAAGGAACCTAGATGATACCCAGGTGTGGAACGTGGCACGGTTTCTGTCTGCCATAGAGAGATGGCTGGAGTCACAGAGAGACTGTCAAAGGGCCAGCACACATAATATTGTTTGTAGCAATTTACTCTGGGCTTCAGCAAAGGGGAGGGAGGCAGAGTAGACTAGAAAACTTGGTGGAGAGTCTGGGAAAGGAAGCTTTCGAAGGAGAACTGAGGGAACAGCCATCAGAATCCCTCTACTGAGTCAACCCCTACAAGCCAGAATGTAATGGCAAGAAGTATTCCAAGTAATGAAAAGAAAAGACCTGTAACCAAGACTATCGTACCCACCAAGGCTCTCATTTAAAATAGAAGGTGAAATAAGGAGTTTCCCAGACAAAAAAAAAAAAAAAAAAAAAAAAAAAAAAAAAAAACCTAAATGAATACATTTCCACCAAACCAGCATTGCAAGAGATGCTAAAGGGACCACTTTAAGAAGATGAAGAAAAAGAGAGAAAGAGAGAGAGGAACACAGGTACAAAGGGGAAAATGGCAATGAATAAGTACTTATCAGTAATAACCTGAAGTATAAAATGCCCCAATCAAAACACATAGGGTAGCTGAATGGATAAGAAAACAAGACCTTCAGATGGCTGTCTACAAGACACCCACCTCAGAACAAAGGACCTACACAGACTGAAAGTGAAGAAATGGAATATAAAAAATACTACAAGCAAATGGATATAAGGAGAAAAAAGCTAGAGTAGCAATACTTATATGAAAAAATATATATTTCAAAACATCTTTGTTTTATGATCTTTCATAAAAAGTGACAAAGAAAGACACTGTAATATTTAGGGGAATAATCCATCAAGAATATATAATCCTTGTAAACTTATATGCACCTAACATAGGAGTACCCAAGTATAAAAGGAAAATATTGGAGGACTTCAAGAAAGATACCAATAGCAACACACTCATCATAGGGGATTTTAATACCCCATTGTCAACAATGACTAGATCTTTCAAGCAAAGACCTATCAAGGATATTGTGTCATTGAACAATATTCTAGATCAATGGACTTAATTGATATATACAGAACTTTTTACCCCAAAGAAGGAAAATAGGCATTATCTTAAAATACACATAGAACATTTTCAAAGAAAGATTATATGGTAGGAGACAAAACAAGCCTCAAAAAAATCAAGAAAATTGAAATCATATCAAGCATTTTCTTAGACCTTTATGGCTTGAAACTAAAAACAAACCTCAAGGAAAAAAAGTCAAAAACATTCAAATTCATGGAGACTGAATAACATGTGATTAAATAATGAATGGGTTAACAATGAGATCAAGGAAGAAATATAAAAGTATTTCTTTTTTCATTGGTCAAGTATAAGTACAAAAGAAACAAAGAAAATGAACCCATAACAGCCCAAATGCCTGTGAGACACAGCACAGTCCAGAGAGGGTAGTTGATAGAAATACAGGCCTACCTAAAAAAAAAGAGAACATTTCAGATAAATAGCCTAACCCAACATCTAAAAGAACTAGAGGAATAACAACAAACAAACCTCAGAGTGAGTTGAAGGAAGGAAATAATCAGGAACGGAGCAGAATTTAAGGACATAGAGACTAAAAGAACAATTCAAAGGATCAATAAATCCAGGAGGTGGTTCTTTGAAAAGATAAACAAAATCAACAGGCCTTTAATCAGACTCATCAAGAAAAAATGAGGACCCAAATAAATAAAAGCAGGAGTGAAAGAGGAGTAATTACAAATGATACCACAGAAATACAAAGGATTGTAAGAAATTACTACAAACAACTATATGCCAAGAATTTTGAAACCTTGGATAAAAAGGGTAAGTTTCTGGATATATCTTCCAAAGATGAATGAAAAAGAAACATAAAGCCTAAATAGACCAATAACAAATAGTCAAAACAAAGCAGTAATCAAAAAAACTTCTGACACACAAAAGTGATAGACATGATGGCTTCACAGGTGAATTTCACCAAACATTTAGGGAAGAACTAACTTCTATCTTTTCAAACTGTTCCAAAAATTAAAGATGAGAGATGTCTCCCAAACTTGCTTAGTGAGGCCTTTATTACTCTAATTCCAAAATTAGATAAAGACACAAGAAAGACAGAAAACTACAGGACAATATCGCTGATGAATGTAGATCCTAAAATCCTCAACAAAATATTGGCCAACTGTATCTGGCAATACATTAAAAAATCATACATCATGACCAAATGGGATTCACCCCAGGAATCGAAGGATGTTATGATATTTACAAATCAATAAATGTAATACACCACATAAACAAAATGAAAGACAAAAACCACATGATCATTTCAATAGATGCTGAAATAGCATTTGATAAATTACTGCACCCATTTATAATAAAAACACTTAGCAAAGTAGGAGTAGAGGGAGCATACCTCAATTTAAAGGCCATATATGAGAAAACTACAGACAACATCATACCCAATGGGTAAAAACTAAAAGCTTTACCCCTCGAATCAGGAACAAGACAATGGTTTCTGCTTTTACCAGTTTTATTCAACATAGTATTGGAAGCTCTAGCCACAGTGATCACACAAGAAAAAGAAATAAAAAGCATCCATATTGGAAAAGATGAAGTAAAACTGTCTTATTTGCAGATAACATGATACTGTACATAAGAAGCTTTATAGGATATACCAAAAAACTACTGACTGAATAAGTGAATTTGGCAAAATATCAGAATACAAAGTCAATATTCAGAAATCATAGGCATTTTTGCACACCAACAATGAAATATCATAAACAGAAACTGGGGGAGGGGGAAACCCATTTACTATAGTAACAAAAAAAAATAAAGTATCTAGGAATAAACTTAATGAAGGATGTAAAAGACCTGCACTTGACCATTGAAGAAAGAAGTTAAGGAAGATACAGACTTCTGGCTAAGATGGAGTCATAGGTAGATACACTTTGCCTCCTTGCACAACCAAAAGAAGGACAACAACAAATTTAAAAACAAAAAAGAACCAGAACTTCCAGAAAATTAAAATGTATGGAAATGCAACAACAAAAGAGTTAAAGAAGAAACATTCATCCAGACCCATAGGAGGGGTGGAGAGGGGCATCTGGCACAGAGAGGAGTAGTGGCAAGGTGGCAGCTGGGGGACCAGGCAGTCCCACATTTGCATGCAGATAAACCAGGAGGAACAACTTGGGAGTGAGACAGACCACATAACACAGAGTTTGAGTGAGGGGAAATAAACCCTCAAAACCTCTGACTGAAAAAACATGTGAGGGTTGAGGTGGCAGGAGAATTTTTGGAGAGACACACAAGGTCCTAGAAGGTAAACAAAACCATCCACCTGGAAATCAGCACCAGAAGGGACCAATTTGCTTGTGGGTAATAGGGAAAGTGACTGAAAGCCAGGCAACAGCTGAACAAGTGGCATTGTTCCCTCTTGGACCCTTCCATTGTATACAGGACTGCAACACAATAACATAGGTTGCCCTGCTCTGGCAAATACCTAAGGCTCCACCCCTTACCATGTAACAGGTGCCCTGAGATCCCCCCTCCAAATATGGCCAGAATGAAAGAACAGATCAAAGCTCTAGAAAAAATAGAACTAAATGGTGATGTAATAGCGAATCTATCAGATGAGTAGTTCAATACACTGGTAATCAAGATGCTCACAGAAATGATTGAGTATGGTCACAAAATAGAGGAAAAAGTAAAGGGTATGCAAAGTGAAATAAAGGAAAATGCACAGGGAACCAACAGTGAAGGGAAAGAAACAGGGACTGAAAGCAATGGTTTGGAGCAGAAAGAAGAAATAAATATTCAACCGGAACAGAATGAAGAAACAAGAATTCAAAAAAAAAAAATGAGGAGAGGCTTAGGAAGATACAAATAAATGGAAGCATATACTGTGTTCATGGATTGGAAGAATTAACATCACTAAAATGTCCATACTACCCAAAACAATCTACAGACTCAGTGCAATCCCTATTAAAATACCAATGATATACTTCACAGATTTAGAAGAAATATTTCAAAAATGTATATGGAATCACAAAGGACCCCAAATAGTCTCAGCAATCTTGAGGAAGAAGAGCAATGTAGAAGGGATCACAATACCTTATATAAAACTGTATTATAAGGTCACTGTAATCAAAACAGTCTGGTACTGGCATAAGAACAGACACATAGATCAATGGAACAGAATAGAGAGCCCAGAAATAAAAGCATGTCTCCATGGTCAATTACTATTGGACAAAGGGGGCAAAAACATAAGATGGAATAAAAATGACCTCTTCAATAAACTGTGTTGAAAGAATGGGAATGGTACATGCAAACAAATGAAACTAGATCATCACCTTACACCATACACCAGAATAAACTCTAAATGGATAAAAGATATAAGCTGTGACATTATAAAACTCCTAGACCACAGGTGGCAAACACAAGGCCCATGGGCCGAATCCAGCCCTCCGCCTTGTTTTATCTGGCCTTGTTTCTACCTGGCAATAGTGTGGAGCTCTTGCTTAACTATTAAGGCATAGTTACATTTATACAGTCCTAAAATTATATTTGGCCCTTTCAAGGCAACTTTGAGGCTGATGTGGCCCTGGAGTGAAAATGAGTTTGATACCCCTGTCTTAGAGGAAAACACAAACAGTAAATTTTCAGATATCCCATGCAGTAATATTTTCACTAATATATTCTCTAAGGCAAGAGAAATAAAGAAAAAACAAATGGGATTTCATCAAATTAAAAAGCTTCTGCATTGCTAAAGTAAACATCATCAGAATGAAAAGAGAACCCACTGTATGGGAAAATACAATTGAAAATGATATCTCAGACAAGATTTTAATCTCCAAAACATGTAAAGAACTCATATGATTCAATGCTAGAAAGACAAATAATCCAATTTAAAAATAGGCAAAAGACATGAACAGACACTTCTCCAAGGAGGATATACAGAGAGACCATAGGCTTATGAAAGGATTCTCACCATCCCTTGACCTCAGAGAGATGCAATTTAAAACCACAATAAGATGTCACCTCACACCAGTCAGAATGGCCATCATTAACAAATAAATAAGCAACAAGTGCTGGAAAGGATGTGGAGAAAAAGAAACCTTAGTGCACTGTTGGTGAGAATGCAGGCTGAGGCAGCCATTGTGGAAAACAATATGGAATTTCCTCAGAAAACTAAAAATGAAACTGCCTTTTGACCCATCATTCCACTGCTGGGATTATGCACTAAGAGCCCTGAAACACCAATTCAAAAGAGCGTATGCTTCCCAATGTTCATAGGAGTGTTATTTATAATACCCCAAGTGCTAGAAACAACCTAAGTGTCCATCACTAAATGAGTAGATCAAAAAAGTGTGGTACACTTACACAATGGAACACTATGCAGCAGAAAGAAAGAAGGAACTCCTACCCTTCGTGACTGCATGTACGTAACAGGACAGCATTATGCTAAGTAAAATAAGCCAGTCAATGAAAGACAAATACCACATGATCTCACCTATAAGTGTAACCTAATCAACAAACAAACAAACAAGCAAACAAAATAGAACAAGAGACATGGAAATAAAGAACAAATGGACAGTGACAAGAAGATCAGGAAGAGGAGGATAACAGTGGAAAGATGAGTAAATTTCTGATCAGTGAACAGGTATAAATGACCCATGGACATGTACAACAGGGTGGGGATTGATTGTGTGTACAGTGATCAGGTGGGGGAGGGGGGAGGAAGGGAGGGGAAACTGGAACAATTGTAATAGAACAACAATTAAAAAATAATATATCACCTCATGCCTATTAGATTGGCTATTACCCAAAATATAAATAACAAATGCTTGAGTGGATGTGGAGAAAAAGAAATCCTTGTGCACTCTTGGGACTGTAAAGTAATATACTGCTTTGAAAAACACTAGGGAGGATCCTCAAAATCATAAAAGTAAAACTAACATATCATGCAGAAACCTCATTTCGGGGAATATTTCCAAAAACAATGAAAACACTAGCTCCAAAAGTTATCTGTACCCTTACCTTCCTAGCAGTAATATTTTTAGTAGCCAAGATATGGAAATGATATGTGTTCATTGATAGATAAATAAATAAAAACTGTGGTATACATATGTAATAGAACATTATTCATCCATAACAAATAAGAAAATCCTACAATTTGCAACATGATAAAAACTTGAAGGCATTATATTAGGTGAAATAAGTCAGACAGAGAAAGACAAATACTATAAGATCTAACTTATATGTAGAATCTAAAACAAAAAAACATATATAAAATCAGACTTATGTTTACCAGAAGTGAAGGGTTGGGGGAGTGGGAATTGGAAAATTATTATCAAAGATTATTTTCCTTTTATAAGATAACTACTAGGATGTAATGTGAAGCATTATGATTATAGCTAACAGTTGTGTTGTAACCTTTGAAGGCTGGGCAGGTTCACATGGTATTTGGGCAGATGGGAGAACATACACTGAGTGACTGGGATGCTTGACATACCTTTATTGAAAGGTGGTTGAGCCACACATGCTGCAAACTGTGAGTCCCCCCCAGCACATGCCTGCATGTCATGTTATGTCACACTGCATGTCACCCAGTGGGAAGTTTCAATTCTCTTATATACTAAATGCACACAAATCCAGCAGGGAGCCAACATATTGTATAATACAGCAAGATCCTGTGCATGCAAGCCCACTCAAGGCTGTGGGAATTGTTTACTGGACCCAGTTACAAGGCTATGAGAACACAGCTTATCTTAGTTTTCCAGATGTCTGGGTGAGGGAGCCAGACTGACTCTGTTCACCCTACACAGTGCTGTATGGTATACAGGAAAGTTGTTAAGAGAATAAGTCTTAAAGGTTCTCATCACAATAAGAAACCCTTTTCTTTCTTTATTGTGTCTATATAAGAAGAGAAAAATTAGCTGAATTGATTGTGTTATTCATTTTACAACATCTATAAATCAAACCACCATACTGTTAACCTTACACTTTATACAGTGATGGATGTCAATTATTTCTCTTTAAAACTAGAAAAAAAGACTAAATATTATTTGTGATTCTCATGGAAAGAGCAATGCAGCTGAGCAAACCTACTCATTTCATGTATTCTTTTGAACCAGTTAATGAGAGCATACATGAAGAATGCACATTTTTACCAGTTATCTGTAGCTTATAATGGTCTAAGTGAAGATTTAAACAACCTGAAAGTTAAGTCATTACCCATTTGTTTTTTTAGTTAGTTATTTAAACTTATAAAGTTCCATATGATGTACTTAAAATTGAATTCTAATGTGGCAAAAATGGTTTTAAACAATCCAAATTTCTCAATAAAATTTATCAATAGAAACATTTTTTTTCATTTTTCTATAGCCTATAGTCTAAAAATGTTGTTACTCTTGAAAGCTTTGTTCATTCATTTAATAAGCATATTTTCAAATTCTATGCTTGGTTTAAGAAGAAGCTGTACACAAGAGATATTGCAAAAATAAATAAAATTATTGGCTGCCCTTGAGGACATCAGTGTATTTTAACTTCTCTGCAAAGTTTACATTTCATCTATAAAATATATCAAGACAAGTCAAGACCAAAGAAAAACAATTTAGATTTTGCCAGCTGACAGGGTCTGGACTGACAGAGAATAATGTCAACTGAAAGAACCAGCATATATGAAGGCCTGAAAGATTATGGATTCTTAAAATATTTTTAAGAAGTACTGGGTTGGTCAAAAGTTTGTTTAATTTTTTCCTATACAATGACTCTAGTAATGCTTAGTTGTCCTTAATTTCATTTGAAACAATCTTGTTAGATTGTGTTGTGACAGCTGTCATATCAGCATGCATTAAAAAAATCAAAATTTGGGGATCTTTGTGCAGCTGTTTTAATATGGAAGATGAAAGAAGATGCACAACATTTTTGGTGTATGATGCTTTGTTATTTCAAGAAAGGTAAAAATGTAACTGAAACACACAAAAAGATTTATGCCATATATGGAGAAGGTACTGTGACTGATCAAACATGTCAAAAGTAGTTTGCAAAATTTCTTGGTACTTTTGATATTTTGGCCAAATAATTCTTTGCTGTGGAAGATGTTTAGCAGCTCCCTTGTCCTCTACCCATGAGAAGCCAATAGCAGGAGATAGCCTTCATATTCCAAATATCCCAGTCAATAAAATTATTGGTGAAAATGAAAAATTTGTCTTTTATTTTATGGAAATAAGTAAATGGATTTTTTTGGCCAACACAATACTTTGCCAGGAACTTAAGAGTATATAAATCTTCACCTAAAGTTCACTCCTTCCTTAGTGCAAAAAACTCGACAAATCAGAGATAATCACTCTGGAATCTTCTTTGTACATAACAGGGATGTTAATCACAAGGCCTATTTTAGATAAATATGGTACTAGATGAAAACTTGGGGCAATATATTTCAAAAGTTTCCAAGGCACTTGGGAATATAACCCCATGGTAGAGAAGTGTGGGAGTTCAGGGTCATAGCAGGAAAAAAATTGTCTTTGCAAAAAATCTTCATAATCTCTTCTATAACTTGCTTAAAAGTTCCCATGACTTTAGGGGAGAATTGGCTAGGGTTTCCCTGAGGCAACTTAAACTCTCTGTTCACTGTATTCATCCCCAGCATTTGAGAATTTAGCTGAAGAGTCTTTTTCTGAGTTGTTTTCAAGCTATAGTATAAATTGAAATCATCTGGGCTATGCCCGGGCTTCACCTGTAGACCTCTACAGATTATGATTTTGTAAAACATTTGTGTCCTTAGAAGAAATTATTCTTGAGAAGTGGTTAGCAAAGTACTTAGTGGCTGCTAAGTAAATGTAAGTTATGATTATTATAATTACTGTGGTGGTTAAGGTTAACAATACCTGATGGCCATCGTAATGCAGTTCATATTCAAAAATCACTGTTTCAGAATAAAACAATCAAAGCTATCACCCTGGAATTCCCTTAGCATTAATATGAGGGGATGGATGGGAAGGGATGACTATCAGAAGTCATGGTTGCAGGGTGTTTGTTGTTGTTTAATACTTAAATATTTGTATAGTGTGGCCTCAGAAAGCCATTTTCATGATTTCAGGGCAAACCAGTGACATTGATTGTACTTATCCATTTTCTGTAAAATGATTTGTAATTTTGAACTGTATTCTCTGAGTATATAGGTTATGTTCATGTTATTCTTGCTTCAACTGTATCATATTTGAGAGTTGAAGATAGGGTGGGAAGATGAAAAAGTCTAGTGTTAAGCATATTCAGAACTGGGAAAGAAGTTTAAAATCAGACCCCATAAGCATATTTTAAGTTATGTTTATTTGATTTTGATTTGGTTCACTTTCAGAGATTTTATAATACTTAGCTTGTAACAGCTCCCTCTGTGTATGCATTATTAATTCAGTTTTAGTGTGACATTTAAACCGATATTACTAGAAGTTAAAATGAAATTGCTATATATTTTTTCAAAATGGCTGGTAGAAGTCAGTTTCTAAAATCCTGCTAATTCTTTCACCATCTTCAGCTAGTGATAATAAATGATGTCATGCGAAACCTTCAATACGCTTAAAGATGGAGACAGAAAATGCTCCCTCCTAATTATTATCTATAAAAAGAATAACAGTGTTGTTATTAAAACCTCACAGGGCATCAGAGAGTAAAAGAGTTAGTAAATCTGTCAAAAGTTCATTATTCTGAATTCCTGCTTAGGAATGTTCTCAGATCCCAACATGGCACTGCTATGTTTAAGATCCCTGGGCAAATGCATAAAGTAACAGTGGTAATGAGGTGTGTAAAAATGTGCTTATCTCATTTCACCCATCATACTAGAGCTGGGATATCATGGACTAAATGAAAAAAAAAAATCTTTAGAAGGTTAACATTTCCCAGATACAAAGTTAGTGAGGGCTTTGGACGGGTCTGTTTGAAGAATTAGCCAAAATTTGATTCCATGTAGGAGTGAACTTGCCATTCTCAGTCCCAAAACACCAACTTCAGCCTACTCTCTTTAAGATAAATCAATTTGTCAGGGCAGTTGAGCACCTATATGGTGGGATGTTCCTGGTAATTAAGGTTTATAACTGCAGCTGTTTTTGTATCGTGGCTTTTAACCTTACGTTAGTGGGGGAAGCCATCCTTAAAACATCTGGGTGCCTTGCTGAAACAATAGCATAGCTTCTGCAGTAATCTTGTATAATTTCTGGTGAATAGTAGGGTACATTTAAACAGTTCTAATGGAGTGAACAATACTGTTTTAAAGGGCTTTGATCATTACTTATCTTTCAGCTGATTATAGGAATCTTGTTGGAAGCGTTCAAAGGATTTTTAATTTTGAATCTCTTTATGTCTTCAACTTAGCGATGACACTAATTTCCTCTACTGCCTGTGAAAGGAAGCCTAGTTTTGTCCTCAGACTTTTTTTGTTCCTTATGTCATGTCTTTTGTGTATGCAGATGGGGCTGATTATTTCCAAGACCTTTAAAAATAATTTAAATAACTAGACATTGTAAAAAACAATCAAAGTGTTTCTGTTTAAGGAAGAAATTACTGACAATACAAATATGTACATTTATTTTTTATTTTTTCTAAACAAAAGTGAGACTACTTTTTGCTATTCATGTACAAAAGGTATCTCCATATCATACAGATTATAGGATTTTCTGAATTAACTGTCTTCTTTCTTTTTTCTTTTTGATATTCACTGAAAAGAGACAAATGTTATACTCATTTAACAGATTTGAAGTAAGTGAAAGTGCTGTAAAAGGAGACAGCGTTCCCCACGTTCCAGCATCCTCATATCACGTGACAGGACAATTGTCCCTGAAGGAGAAAAACCCTCAGAAGGAAATGTAACATTTGTGTGTTCTGAAGTTGTTATGAACAAAACAAATAATTAAACATCTTACATAAGATGGCTGTTTTATGGCTGTTTCTCAACCATGAAAACCTGTCTTCTGTAATATTTAAGCAGGTGTCTACAACAAGCTCTCTTCTTTTTTAAGCTTTGTATGTTTTCTGAGCTCTTTGTTTAAAAACAGTTGTAGGATAACATTATATACTTTAATAGTTTGGTTACCTGTGTATAGCAACATTTGCTGCTGAGTATCCAAACTCACCCATTTCATCTGGTAGCCTCACTTCCTTGTTGAAGAGGTACCCATTTTATGTTGCCTCAGCAGGAAATCAGCTTCCCTAGTTTGTTGCCCACTCTGGCCTTCCATTATGGAACCATGTTTGGCCTGGTCTTGGTTGCAGAAGGCATAGATTAGGGAAGGGGATAGGTAGCTTCCAAAGGTAACAAGTTCAGGTCTAATAGTTGAAAATGAAGTGAGAGTTGATGTGGGTCTTTGCTTCTAGAAATGTAATCCACAGGCCAACAGCATTGGGGGCTTGTTAGAAATGCAGACTCTTGAGTTCTACCCCAGACCTATGGAATGTATAGCTGCAGTTTAGAAAGATGCCCAGTAATCTATTTGTACAGTAAAGTTTAAAATTATGGTATGGATCATGTAGTATACATGAGATATGCTTTATATCAGCTAATAATGCCCAGCTGAAACCATAGCTTCCCCAAACCAACATGTGTAAAAAATTGTATATTTGGGTCTTAAAACAACTCTAAAATTAAAAGTTAAACATACAGTTTTAGTGTTCTTATTCTGGCTACATAGCAGTGTTTCAAATATCTTAACATTCAATTTTTTATCATTGGCTAAAGACTAGGAATTATAGAAAAAAGAAAAAGAAGTATTAACAGCTTTAGATGAGGAATTTGAGAGATTTCAGAAGTAATGGGTAATTTAAGCAATATCAGTCCCCCCATCAGAGTTTGCTCTTTATGAGAACAGGAGAAAAAAATGCGTTTAATTCAACATTGACTTTATAGGCTTAACACACATAATTTGCTACTTATTTATTGGCAGGATTTAAGAGTGGTTAATGGCACATCCATGATTTTGTTTTTGTCTTGTTTAGAAAGAGTGTTGTTGTAGGATTTATATGCTACATAATTCATTTGTGACCATGTCACAGTGCATATAATTTTAGAGATGGCATTAGGAAACACTGAACTGATACTCTGTAAACTAATACTTCTGATAGAAGGTTAAAGTTTTATTTGATAATCTGCTTTGAGACTAGAAATGTACAAAAGAAGAAATCACTAGTTTCCTAAATATTCTTAATTATATATAGGATATTGACCAAAGTGTTTTTTTTGGAGAGCATTTTAATCATATAGGTTAGAGTGAAGTGACTTAAGTTTAATAAGGGTTGGCAAACACAGCACATAAATGGTCAAATAGTAAATAATTTTAGGCTATCTTGTACATATTAATTTATTGCAACTACTTATCTTTGCCACTATAAAGCAAAGGAAGCCAGATGATACATAAACAAATGGGCATGGCTGTGTTCCTATGAAATGTTATTTGCAAAACAGTCACTGGGCAGGATTTGTCCCATGAGTTCTAGTCTGCAGACTCCCAGTTTAATATAATACAAATACACTCCAAGACCATTTTTATGCTATTTTCAGCCTTCAGGGACCATGGGAAGCATGAACTTTTTGTCTTAGTGGAGATTTCACGCTACTCATATACTCCCAGCTGTTAAAAACTTAGTTGTGAGCTCTATTGAACTTTTGTTTTCATAATAATTCTTGACTATTTTCTTCCTCCAGAGTATGAACCTGTGTACCTCAGTCACATTAGTGTCATCTCTCAACATCAAAGAGTCTCAGACAATTAAACTAAATCAACCTTAGTAAAATGGTTGTTTATTCATTTTTAATAATTCCAGGTTGCATGTTTTTATTCCTTTTGAAGCTTATTTTTCATTGTACTTGTATTTCTCTTAACAGTTAAAGTAGCTTGGCTTTTTATTTTGTTCCGGTACATTTCATTTAATTAACATTCAATAGAAAAGACATTTCTCATTGCTATTTGCTTAGGACCAACACATGCTACTGGTAGACAAAGACACAGAGTTGTAGCTGACTTAATGGATATTCATATTTTGATATGCATTAGAACATGGTGCTAAGACCCCTGTGTTTTATTGATATTTCTGTACTCTGTCATGGCTAAGATAACTGCAGGGCTCTGCTTGACTTGTCTCTTCACATGTCAATGGATCAGTGAACTAGTCTGGTCATCCTCTTCTCATGGTGATGGATGGAAGAACCTCTTCTCATGGATGGATGGATGTAATAAAATACAGTATCAATAAAAAATTTTCAAGTTAATTTACTTTTTTTCAGAGTTTAGGTCATCTTGCATAACTAATAGAAATTTTTTTCTATATAATCTTGTTAAACTCTTTCAAATTTACCAAAAAAAATGCTCATGAATGGGTATCATCAAACTATCAAATGGAAATATTAAATAGTTCTAGAAGTACTAAACTATAGCTCATGATAATTTTAGTAATCATAAACAATACATATTTCATTTTATCATTTATTATTTAATATATAATATATTGATATAATTGATATAAGAAGTCTGTCAAAAAAGTCCAGCCACTGTTAATATAATGAGAATGGTTTGTGTGACATTAATGTAACCTCACAGCCAAGGAGAGTGAACTGGAATGTATGCGTGAACAACAATGATTTTACTGTACTAGTTAGTGCTGGCAGTAGATGCCATTTACGAGCATGTGTACCGTGTGGCCATCACATTCAAAATGACTGAGTGAGTAGAGCAACAAATCTGCATCAAATTATGCTTTAAGCTTGAACATTTCTCCATAGAAACTATTTGTATAATTCAGAAGGCCACAGTTATGGGCAACTGATAATGCATAGCATCATCAGGAGAATACACCCACTCATACACCATGTCTCATGCAGAGTTTTTTTTGCAAAACATCAAATCACCTAGGTTTGTCACCCTGTGACTTCTAGTTTTGTCCAAAACTAAAATGACCTTTGAAAAGGAAGAGATTTCAGAGCACTGATGAAATTCAGGAAAATATAATGGGGCAGTTGATGGTGATTGGGAGAACTATGTGAGGTCCCAAGGTGCCTACTTTGATAATGACTGAGGCATCATTATCCTAAGTACAATGTTTCTTATATCATATCTTCTTCAAGAGTGTTTCTGTTTTTCATATTACATGTATACCTTCTGAATAGACCTTGTATACATGCCCACACATATAATGTCCTTCTTTTGTCTTGATTTTTAAAACAATATTAAAAATTTTGACCTGACTGATGTGGCTCAGTCAGTTAGTTACATGTGGAGGGGTTGTGCCCACAGGACCCCCCGCCACCATGCATGAGAATACATATACCAAGACATGATCTACTTTGGGAAGAAACGTGGCCATTCTCTCAAAAGAGAAGGGCCAAGAGTCTTTTCCTCAGTAGGCTTTTATTGGGTTCATTTTGCACAGAAATACAGGTAAAGCTCATTAATCATTGCCAGGCAGTAAGGATCAAACAATAGATAACATGCAAAAGAACTACTAAGGCTTATTCTGAGTCAGGGTTTGTTAGCTAAAGGGCTATAAAACTTTGGGAAACAAACTCATATCCTGCTCAGACCCTTATCAGTTAATTGAGAGCATTCTTAGCAAAGCAGTTTCACAGGATTTTATATATTCTTTCTTCGGCCTGATTACCCTGGGGAACTTGCCCTTTCCAGCACAGTTCTGCACCACCCTCTGTCATTGTTTCAGGACTAAGTCAGGCAGGGGAAGTAAGGCAGCCAAGAGATTAGGAGACTTATCTCAGACAGCATGAGGACTCGGGCTATGTCAAAGCCAAGGGGTGAGGGTCCATCTCCCCCTTTTGCTATAGCCCCCCAAGTCCTTCCCTGGGGCTTCCCCATGATCATGCCTGTCTTAGGTTGTTCCCCACTTGGGGAATCTTACCTGTCATTGGCTAACCAATCAAGTACTGGGGGCCAGACAGGGTAAAGAAAAAGGAGCAGAAGGCATGCCCCTGCCAGGTAGATAAGCTTTGTCCCCTTAGTGGCTTATGGTCTAAAGGTTGCTCACTCAACCTTAGCCATGGGGGGGCGGGGGGGGGTGGTTACAGCTTCTAAAACCAGGCAGGGTGATTAAAACCAGGCAGGGCGATTCCCAACTTTTCCACAAAATGAAAGTTCACCAGTCTGGTTCCTAGTCAGGGACCATGCTTGGGTGGCAGGTTTCATCTTTGGTTGGGGTGCATATGAGAAGCAACCAAATGATGTTTCTCTCTCTTTTTTTACCCTTTTGTGATGTTTTAATTTTCATTTGACAGTGTTGAGTAACTCAGAATTCATTTTGAATGTATGTATTTATATATTTCTTTCTTTATCTATCTATTTATTTTTAAGGAAACAGTCACTTTTCATTTATTTAAAATATTTTATTATTTATGTTATTACAGTTGTCCCAATTATTCCTTCTTTGCTCCCCTCTACCCAGCCCACCATGCACTTCCATTGTCAATCCCCTCAACACTGTCCATATCCATGGGCCCTTCATATATGTTCATTGACTAATCCCTTCACTTTCTGTTTCTTTCTCACATAGATGTTTCTCTCCCTCTCTTTCTCTCTCCCTTTCCCTACCTCTAAAAATAAATAAATAAAATATTTAAAAAATATCATTATATACAGATTGAATATTTTGTTATAATTGAAATACTTTTAAATATGTAGATTTTCATGATGTTATCACATGAACATGATTGATATAAGGTCAAGATGGGGGAAGTTGTGGGAGAAAATGGAGATAACTATACTTGAACAACAATAAAAAAGGTGAAAAAAGGTGTTAGCTTCTTTGGTAATATAAATACTATTTGGTTATTAATTAATTTTTTGCATTCAGTGTTATTCTTCATTTACATTACTGAGAGCTCTCGGGGATTTCTTATTTGACTGGTGTTCCTTCTTTAAAATGCGTGTGAATATAACTTATATTAAAATATAGATATATTCTTTTAAGTGTCATATGTAAAATACAATTTTGTAGAAAAAATATATTTTATTTTTAAAATTCACTCAAATTGCTCTAAAATGAATATCTTTAATTTAAAGTGCTTATTAACTCTCAAGGAAATCATTCTTGCTGCAAATTTATTTTCTATATATTGTATCCCAAATAAAAAAAAGTACAGTCAGAATTCCCAAATACATATTGTTCTTTCATTTGAAAGCTAGCACTGTTCTTTCTAAGTAGAATCATTCCATATATGCACAGATTCTGAACATTTACACATAGCTGAGAACCTTGTTTCTAGCCTATGCATTTATTTATAACTGACTAGATATTTGTGGGGGAAATCTCAAAGAACTCTCCAAATTTAATGCAAGAAACAAAACAAAACCTTGACTTCCTACTCTCCTACACAGTTGCCTGTCCTAGGACTTCCTGACTCTATAGTTCACATCCCTATTTAGTGTTTTGTTTTTGTTGTTTCTGTTTACTTGTTTTTGCCAGAAAACTAGGAGTCATTCTTGAACTTTTTCTCACAACCCTTTTCATAATAACCTCCTAACTTTTCCTTTTCACTTGCTTCTTTTAATGACTATCAATCTAGGCTTCATGCACTGTGTAAATAACTTAATAAAATATATATTTGGTCATGTCACTTGTTTACATATAACTTCAGTGACATTCATTATACTTCTATCAAATCCAGATTCCTTACTCTTTGGAAAGAAGAATATTTTTTCCATCCAACTCTACAGACATATCTTGCACACCTTTTCCTACTCACAGATGATGCTATCCTAAATTGGCTTTCATTCCTTCTCTTGTTTCACATGCAGGCACTGCTTTGACCAAGAAGCTGACACATCCTTAAGCTGACAGTTGATGAATTTATTTCTGCACTCTAAGACATGACTTCTGGGCTGGAGTAGAGAGAATTTTATGGAAAGATTTTGCTGCTAATGTATTTATGGAATGGATTTCATTCAAAATGTATTCCTTTATGAAAGATACAATGAAAACTTAAAAAAAAAACTAAACCCTTTTCAGAATTTTTGTCTTCATAAACATCTAGAATGGTTTTTTAACCTTCTTGACTGACTAAGTTTTCTTTACTTTTTTAAAATAAATACTAAAGTTAACTTCCTGAATAGGCCTCCATTAGGTCTTAATTACAATCATGTTTGACCCTTTATTCCTCTTATCCACTGCACTTCTTACAACCTCTAACGATATGTTAATTCCTGTACAATATGTTTACTTTCTTTTCCAATGAATTTTATCATCAATGGGGATAAAAGACTCATTCTTTTGGTTGCCTCTTATATAACCTTAGTACCTAACAGCATCAGATTTGTTTAATGCAAATTTTGTGAATTTGCTTGTGACTTGGTTTTGCTCAATAGCTACATCTCTGGGTGTTCTTTGATAATGGGTTTTGCTGGATAGTTTCTAGAAATTGAATTAGACCACACTGGTACATGTGATCACATACAGCTGGAACTAAGAATTATTTTTGGCTATGCACTATATAGCTTGGGTTTTCATTTTTCCAGATACCTGGTCAGCCTCACATGTTTATACCATAAAGCACAGCTCAGAGTTTTCCAAGTTGCCTGATATGCCTTTCTTTGTATTTAAATGTCAGTTCCCAGAAATCAAATGCCACCTTTTTAGAAAGACTTCCCTGATCTCCCAGCAAAATATATATACACTTACCTTATCTGTTGCCTCATCATTATGAAAGTTACTTCATGTGATTTTAATAGTCAGTTGGTTGCATTATTGCCTCACTCTGCAGCTTGTGTTTTTCTTAAAGATCATATCCTTCATATCCTCCTATTCCCTAGGGCATTTAGGAAAACATTTGTACATGACCATTTCATTATTTATTTACAAACACAAATGTGTACTACCTATGAGCCACATGCTATAATGGGCCTTGGAATCAATACATGTGTATCTAATTGAATTGAAATTTGTAAGACACGGAAAAGGCATCATCTGCTATGAAAGCATTATGAGTATAGAACCAGCATTATACAAAGATAAGGATTGTTCTTGTACCTGAAAATTCAGGCACATTTAGAGTTGTAGTAGGAGGTAACTTGTGCATAGAGAGTTAGAGCAAAGAGGAATTTCTCAGTGCTAAACCAAGTGGAATAGACTTTTGCTAGTAAAGGCAAGTCAACTAAGTTTTGTAGTGCAATATTTGGCCATCAGAAAAAACACAGAAATAAAATAGGTGAAACAAGTATTTTTTTTATTTTTAAATTTAATCTTTATTATATTCGTTTCATTACCAATTTGTCCCCTTCTATTCCCCTCCTTCCAGCAATCACCACACTGTTGTCCACGTCCATGAGTCCTTTTTCCTTTTTGTTCAATCCCTCCTCCCCCTAACTTCCGTCCCCGAACTAGCTGTCGTCTGTGAGTCTGTGCTGTTTTGCAAGTTTTGTTCTTCATCCATGAATCTGTCTTTATGTTGCACGTTTTGACTCTACTTTATTATGGTATTTATGAAAAATATGTAATGTCTAATCTCAAATTATTACTTTATTTCAGGGCAATAAGTACACCTCAACAAGCCTACAGTCAGCTGCTAAGTATTTGCAAAAAAATATGCTAAGTATTTTTTTTTCTCCTCAAGACTTCATAGATTTCCAAATTGGCCAAATTGATATCTACGGTGGTTACAGAATATAGGAATTAAAAATACATTAACTTTCAATCCATTAGGCTGATGTGTGCCCTGTAGTTGCACTGCAAGGAAATCCCTGGCTTGCTGCCTGATTGCCTTGCGTTGCTGGGGTTTCCACTTAACACTCTGCCATGACTCTCTGCAGGTATGTATGGCTGCCTTAGTTTGGGTATATTTCAGATTGAACAGCACTGGCAGTCCATGTGGCTCCACAAGGAAACATAATACCTGCATTGTAGAAGGCTATGTAATTTACATGGTACTGACTGGCTTCAGATTAAAACCTAGCTGTTATTTTACAATAGGCAACTATGATTTTAATTTAACCTGCCAATACCATGACCATTGTGAAACAATGGTCAAAGTTAAACATTTTGAAGGAAAGTGTTTCTAAGGTAACACAAGTATTTCCAATGTTTATATTAAATATAATTTTTGTGCAAACATGTAATAGATTTTAATCTATAGCAGATATCTATACTAAAATAAAATAGGAGTATCATGTGATATTGTAGTATTGTCCACATTTCTAGATTTTTGTTTAAGCAATGTTCAGCTTAATAGCCCCTGCAAGTTTTGGGAAGCCAAAAAACTCTTGCCACTGGCCATGTCAGGATACATTTCAAAATGCACTTCAGGAATGTATTATGTTATACTGGTACAGTAAAGCTGTGGCCTCCTGGAGACTTCTTCACAGAAGTCCCTTTGTTCTGAGACCAAGGATTAATAATTACACTATTAATCCAGATTCTTCCCAAATAAACACACAGACCTAATGCTGCATACTTCTCTTTTAAGGGTAAAAAAAGGAAAACAAAACATTATATTTCATTCCATTATGATTTTCCTTTGTTGTTATTGTGGAAGGTAAGTGGATTGCCTGAGCATAATTTTACTTGGGCCCAACATCCTCTAGGGAAAATTTTATCATTTGATCCCCTTTTCTAAGTGGTAATATCAAACCTTACTGTCATCAAATCATATTGTCATAAATATGTAGAAGGTGAGTAATATCATAAATTGGCTATGGGTACCTCAGTTTTAACACCTAGGATGCCATATCTATTAAGGAAGGCCTGCCATTTTGAAGAAGATGAAAATATAAGTGTTGTAAGGCCATGACACTGAAATTCCTTAGTTCCCACTAGTTGCAGTGTGGTCACAATTCTATTGTTGTCTTCTACCAATCTTGACCTTAGCTCTGCCTTTCATGTTAGCTCAACTTGTATTTTTTACCTTTCCTTTTTTGAGAGTTGGCCACTTGCCATACCTCTCTAAATTAGTTCCCAGTCTGGTTTTAGTAGGCTACTCTTGGCTGCTCACCTTCATTCCTGACCAGTCATATTTCATCTGTGGTTCTTGGCACCAGCTCCGATGAGGAAAAAAATATGGGGGCATTTCCCCATTAAAACAAGAGATTTACAAAGGATGGCTTAGTGAGTTGTGTGTGATGAAAGTCACGTTATTATCCATGACTCAGCTGTGATGAGGACTAATATTAAATATTTCAAAAATTTTGTTCAAGGTGTCATATAGAACTAAAAATTAAATTTTGGATTTTTAATTAGAGAGCTTTGCATATTAATCAGTAATACATATAACCATTTATATGCAATCATTTATTTTTTTAAAACATTGAGCACCTATTATATGCAAGCCCCTAGGGATAAACATTCAAATGTAATAATTTCATTCTTGGATTGGATTTTTTACTGTATAAAGAATACTATGCTTCATAAAAAATTTGAAACATGTGAAGGGAACAATTTTTATTATGGAATCTTTTGGTATTATCTGTGAGTTTTATAAGGTTATAGGTCTAATGACTAAATCATAAAGGGAACTCTGAGAAGGTGCAGAGAGTCGCAGTGCCTAGGACGAACAAGAAAAGACAGCAGTACCACTTGGTTGAGTCCAAATGCGAGGAAAGGTGCAGAGACCTCAGCACATCGCAGTGAGAACCCTAGCTGAGTGGACACACTGACAACTCATGGGGGAGCTGCCAAATCCCTTCTGAGAAAATCAAATGTATTTATTTAAGCATTCCTAAAAGTGGTGTTGTTGGCACCAAGCCAATGATTTGCATTTGAGGAAGTTTTCTTGATTTATAGCATGATAGCACAATGAATTAATCTAAATTATTTGGGCTAAAGACATCATAAATGTGTGTGGGTTGCACAGAAATCCCAAGATTCAAGTTATATAGAGAGTTTATAATGAACTATATAAAAACGAAGGAGCAGAACGATAGTCATAAAAGTCATATTTTCCAAAGTGAAGAAGTCAGTGAGGTAAATATGGTGGCAAAACAGAATTTTTGAGCTCTATTTTCTCTGCTGCTTGAAATCCTTTTTCCTTCAAAATTATTTCAAATACTTTTAGAACTCCTCCTAAGAGTATGTCTTTTAAAGGTCTCATTAGTACTTCTCGATCTGGTTCTGTTGTTTTCTGTTTTGCAATTGTTATTTTTCTTCACTTGCTCTGAATCACTATCATTACTCTGGTCTTGATTCTGAAGTCTGAATCAGAAACTATGCCACTAATGTCTACCAATTATGCCTTTGTCATAATAGTGCCCAACAAAAGAGGAACCATTGTGAATGCCCAGTGTAATTGTGGTTGCTACTGTCCACATGCGAGTTGCTAATGCCAGCTGAAAGCTGTTCGGAGGCTTCTTATGTGAGATGTGTGGATCTGAACTCTCTCTTGCTGATGTCAAAATAGCTGCTGCCAGACTCGTAGGCATTGTCTTCTATATTACAAACACATCTGTACTAAGGCCACTATGTTTTCCGTGTCCCATAGAGATCTCTGTATGACTCCTCTTTCAGTTTTTATTCTCTTTCTGTATAACTCTGTAATAGGATAAATCACTCACCCAAAAGATGTCAAATTCTAGTCCCCTGACCATGTAAAAGTTCTCCTAATTGGAAAAAGGGTCTTTTAAAACACAATGAAGGATCTTGAGATGAGAAATGATCCTGCAATGTCTGAATAGGACCTTCATGCTATTGCATAAAATGAAGGTAGAAGGAGGTGACAGGAACTCGAAGGCAGAGGTGGATGGCAGTCACCAGAAGCTGGAAAAGGCAATAAACAGATTTTCCCTAAAGCTTTGGGGGAAGAATGTGGCCTGTGACATGGTAACTTCAGCCCAGATATATTGATTTTGGATTTCTGGCCTTCAGACTATGAAGTAATAAATAAATTTCTGTAGTTTGTGGTAATTGTTACAGTAGCCACAGGAATTTCACATAAACACTTTCCCCTTTGACACAAGCAGAAGTTCATGGGGGCAGACATAGAGAAAATGTATATCTGATTAAGAGATGGGACCTTTGATTAACTTAGGTCTCAGGTTCTAAAGGAGAAAACTCATTGTGAAATGAAAGTTAGTCTAGGATTAAATTTGAGCCTAATAATTACAAGAATATGTAAACTCACAATTTTTAAAGTATCACCAGACATAAATGATAGACAGTAAATTTGAGTACATACAATCTCATTTTTTACTGCCTCTCAAAATATTCTCTGGTAATTCAGATGAAAACAATGGGAAAAATCCAAAAGGGAGATGTATGCATGAATGTTGTTTGGGGATCATTGAGAAAAATTATGATGTTCCCTATTGATCTTGAAATTATTATTTTGAAACTTAGAAATAATCTGTTTTTAAATGCTTCTAATAAATAAATCATAAAAGCCATCTTAATTCTACATGAGCGTAATGTCATTATCATCCATCAGAATCATCGTTGAGTGCAGAGTGCTGAGCACCAGATAATCCCCATGGAGAACAAGGCTTCTCTCTTCAAGGACTTTAATGAAATAAATATAATACAGAAATATATAAAAATATTTTTAAAAGAGAAAGAAAGGTTTTAAAAGAAAGAAAGTAAAAAGTTAGATCAGAGTTATTTCTTTGAAGAAATAATTGGTGTTTTGCAGGATGAAGACCTGCAAATGCTCATACTCAGAGCAGATTTGTAAATGTGCACAGCTCGATGACCAGACCAGAAAGCAGGGTAAGTGGCCTTATCCCCACTGTACTTCTGCTTTTAAGGAATTCCTTTGTAGGAGTAGTCTGGGCACATTTCTCTATTAATTAGTGGTGGTCATGACTCACAGCTATATTGTTTGTTTCAAATTTTCATATAAGATTCATTGTAATGCATTTTTAGTTACATGTAATGTTGAACATTTTATTTAAAGGATACAATTTTTCCCTGATGATCACAGTATAAATCTTCTTGATTATTATTATTCTCTATTTAAAAAAAGAAAAGAAAAATACTTTGTTGCCTGGACTTTGTAACTCTATATTAATTCTTCAAAAAAATATTTTCTCATTTTCTAGGTTCTCATCTGTATATACAGAACCCTAGCTTAATACAGTCTCATAGATATAGTTTCAAACCTCACAACATCCTAGTCTAAACAGAAAATAAAATTAAAAAAAAGAGAAAGGCTGCTCAAATGTGACACGTTGTCAAAAGTGAGAAATCATAGTTAACGTCTACACAGAGGAGAAAAAGAATAAAAAGGCACTTTCACAGAAGAAAAAAAAAAAGCGTGTATAGTGATGACCAGAGGGAAGGGAGAAGGCTGGAAGAAAGGGGACGAAGGGAGAAAATGGGAACATCTGTAATAGTGTCAACAATAACCAAAAAAAAAAAATTAAGGGAAAAAACAAAAAGAGACATAGCTATTTTAAGAATACTTTCTAGAGTGCCTGGAGAATTAATGGAACGGTTTTTGGTTGTGGTACCAAACTCTGGATAAAAGGATTGCTTACCTAGGTCTAGTGTGCTGGCTTTTGTCTCCCAGTCCAGAGGTGTAGATCTGAAAGAGCACATTCTCACTACCTGGGTCCAGGAAGTGAGCAGAAATGGACACAAACCCTACCTAGTTCTGAGTGTGTGGAGCAGGAAAAATGCAGGAGAGGACTCTGCTCTGACAATTTCTTTTTTCAGTGCTAATGTCTCCTGTTTAGGATCAGTTCAGGAAAACAGCTTTGAGATTGGTCTGCAGACATAAAAATAATATGAAGTCTGCATGTTATGAATAAAGAAAAAAAAGTGACTGTGGGAAAAATATTGAAATAGAATGCTGACTATATCTTTTATGCTAAATACATAGAATAACCAGGAAGATGTGATAGGTCCTATGATGCTTAGTAAAGAAGGGTCCATCCTAAAAAAAGATTAATTCTGTACTCTCACAGGCATTAGAAAAGTATCATGGAAATACTGTGAGGAATTGTGAGTCTTTCAGTTATTAGTACTTTCCTATTTTACATATATCCTAAACGCTGTATTTTATATATAGTAGTGGATCACCCTTTAATAGAACTCTTCTGATTCATCCTTTTGAATGGGATATTGGTATCTCCTGAGAATATCCAAATAAAAAACTAATTAGGGTTTTTGCATTGGTCTTTGAGTTAAAAAGGGTGACACCCTTTTAGTAGCATATGGGTTATTTGGGCCCTGGCTCATCCTGACAGAGAGGTGATTCATGCCAACTGGTAAGGCCTCCAGATAAATGGGTTAGAAATAACCAAATAATAAATAAAATACCTTATTTTTTGTAATCAATCAATTCTATGCTGACTACAGTAAAGGGAGGTGTCCTTGGGGAGCTCATGGAGAAACTTGTAATTTCCCCCTCTTGTCTCCAAGGAACCTTTTCTGGAAATGTAATTCATTTAAGAACATTAGCAACCTAGAAACCAAAGTATGGTTTGGAGAAACTCAAAAGTGGTGAATGTTTACTTTCACTTCCTGCTATGCACATGAAAAGCCGATCTTCGGGAGATGAGAGGAACTTCTGGCCAAGATGGAGGCATTGATAGATATACTTTGTCTCCTCGCACAACCAAAAGAAGGTCAACAACAAATTTAAAAACAAAAAATAACCAGAATTGCCAGAAAAACTGAACTGTATGGTAGTCCAACAACCAATGAGTTAAAGAAACATCCATCCAGACAGATAAGAGGGGAGAAGACAGGCAGACGGGGCTAAAAGGACTCACTGCAAGGCAGCAGCTAGCAGACTGGGCAGTCTCACATTTGTGTGCTGTTAAACTAGCAAAAACAACTGGGGAATGACACAGACTGCACAACCCAGGGTTTTAGGGTAGGGAAATAAAGCTTCAAAACATTTGACTGTAAAAACCTGGGGGGGGGGAGGTACAGCAGTGTGAGAAACTCCCAGCCTCATAGGAGAGTTTGTTAGAGAGACCCACAACTTCCTAGAACATACACAAACCCACTCACCTGGGAATCAGCACCAGAAGGGCCCAATTTGCTTCTGGGTAATGGGGGAAGTGACTGAAAGCCAGCCTAGAGCCCAGCAACATTGTTCCCTCCTGGACCCCTCCCCTGAATACAGCATCACAACACAGTGACACAGGTTGCCTCGCCTTGTCAAACACATAAGGTTCCACCCCTTACTACCTAACAGGCCCATCAAGACCAAAAACATGGCCCAAATGAAAGAACAGATCAAAGCTCCAAAAATAAAACTAAGTGATGAAGAGATAGCAAACCTATCAGATGCAGAGTTCAAAACACTGGTAATCAGGTTGCTCACAGGAATGGCTGAGTATGGTTGCAAAACAGAGGAAGAAGTAAAGGCTATGAAAATTGAAATAAAGGAAAATGTACAGGGAGCCAACAGTGATGTGAAGGAAACTGGGACTCAAATCAATGATTTGGAGCAGAAAGAAGAAATAAACATTCAACCAGAACAGAATGAAGAAACAAGAATTCAAAAAAATGGAGATGCTTAGAAATTTCCAGGGCAACTTAAAACATTCTAACATCAAAATTGTAGGGATGCCAGAAGGACAAGAAGAAGAGCAAAAAATTGAAAACTTACATGAAAAAATAATGAAAGAGAACTTCCCCAATCTGGCAAAGGAAATAGACTTCCAGAAAGTCCAGGAACCTCAGAGAGTCCCAAAGAAGTTGGACCCAAGGAAGCACACACCAAGGCACATCATAATTACTTTACCCAAAGTTAAAGATAAGGAGAAAATCTTAAAAGCAGCAAGAGAGAAGGAGACAGTTATCTACAAAGGAGTTCCCATAAGACTTTCAGCTGATTTCTCAAAGGAAATCTTGCAGGCAAGAACGGGCTAGAAAAAAATATTCAAAGTCATGAAAGGCAAGGGCATTCATCCAAGATTACTCTATCCAGCAAAGCTACCATTTAGAATGGGGTGGGGGCAGATAAAGTGCTTCCCAGATAAGGTAAATTTAAAAGGAGTTCATCATCACCAAGCCCTTATTATATGAAATATTAAAAGGACATATCTAAGAAGAAGATGATAAAAAATGTGAATAATAAAATGACAAACTCACAACTATAAACAACTGAACCTAAAAATAAATAAAAACAAACTAAGCCAACAACTAGTACAGAAAAAGAATCACAGAAATGGAGACCACACGGAGGGTTTTCAGTGCGGAAGGGAAGTGGGGAGAATGGAAAAGAGGTACCAGGAATAAGAAGCATAAATATCAGGCAGAAAATAAACAGATGGAGCTTAAGAGTAGTATTGGAAATGGAGAAGGCAAAGAACTTATATATATTAGGACCCATGGACATGAACTGAGGTGGGGAATGCTGGTGGGAGGGGGTGCAGGGTGGATGGGAATTAAGAGGAGAAAAAATGGGACAACTAAATAGCATAGTCAATAAATATATTTTAAAAAAGAAAAGCTAATCTTTGTACAAAACAGCTAACATCTTCTGATGAAAAGCATGTAAAGTTTCTCTTAAAATTTCATTACATCCATGCAATGTGTGTAAATAATGTGGGAGGACTAGGGAATATCAGAAAGTTCTCACCATGATGAGACTCCAAGTCATTTATTGCTACAGTTTCATTAAGCAAAGTGAAAGAGAAATGTGGGAGCAACTCCATCCAGCAGGATTCTCCCATCCACCGCAGATGAGAAATAAGTCTTCCTGGACACAATCTTGCTGTTCTGGTGAGAAAGGAGGAGGCAACTCCCTCTAGTGGGGAATACCCCAAGCCCCTCTCCCAAATGGCTTTTATTGGGACTGGTATGTGTAGACGTATACAGCATACATGGATAGCTCATCAATTAGTGTCTAAAGGCTATAGCATACAAAAACAGGTATTATCCATAGATAACAATTGAAGGAACACAGAGATTTGTCAAAGGTCAGGGTCTGTTATTCATACTGATGTCAGAGAGTCTTTAAGAGGTGTTTCATGAGATAAGAAATTTACTCCTTATGCCTTGAACTTAAACATTTGGTTTATATCACCAGGGCTATACAAAACAAAGCAGAACAAGCTTCAAAGGATGCAATGTTTTTATCAGGCCTGATTCTCCTGCTCTGTTCTGCTTGTTCAGAGAGCCTGAGTAAATGCACAGGTATTCTTATGGGAATTGGTAACAGACACAGTAGAATCAACATCAAGTAACAATTCCCAAACTTCATCAAATCTACTGAGCAAAGAGGAAAATTACAGCAATAATAAGGATCATGAAATATATACAAAGATATTGAGTAGAAAGCAAAAGTGTTTGGGGGATATTTTGTGCCTTTCTCCATCTGACATGACAGATTACTTTTAGTATAAGAAGGTGCTTCAGGCTCATGATGCTCTTGAAGGGAATTCAGGTGTTGTCTACTGGGCTTCTGGAGAGAAAGAGGGTAATCAGAAGTCCTTTCCCTTTCTCTTGCTTTTCTGTTGTTTTTTGTCTGACTTGTGTTGTTGCAGAAAAACGGACTCTGACACGATGTGGGGTCAATGGAGTAAGCGTTTTATTACATGCTTGAGCCCAGAGGAGACAGCTTCCAAATTCTGGGAGCTGAGGAGGGGTCAGGTGGGTGGTTAAATACCTCTGTAACAAAGTGGGGAGGGGAGGGGTCTCATGGTACAAGCCAGGGGTACATAAATGTGAAAGCCAAGGACACAGAGGAGGAGGATGGAAATGGTCCGGGGCCCAGGACAAAGAAACAGCAGGGGATCACCCAGGGCCTGGGACAGAGAGTCAACTAACTAGTCACCAGGTGGTCGTCTGAAGCTTGGGGGACAGCAGGGAGCTATCAGTGGCTGGAACAGAGTGCCAGCTTCAACTTCTATTACAATGTAACATAAGCCATCAAAATATAAAAGGAATAAACCTTTAGACCTCACATTGTTGTGTGGCTATCTTTACAGGAAATAGCAATATCACTAGCCTTGAAAGGTATTTTTATACTACCTAGGCACTCGGAAAAGAAACACTTAAGAAAAAGCTGAAAATAGCAAAATTATTCTACCAATAAATTCCCAAAGTGATTGACTACAATATAACAACAACAAAAGCTTACTTTTTGTCTTATAAAAAGTTTATTGTCTTTAAAAGTTAAGTGAAATTGATACAGAGTGCAGCCAAGAGGGGAGCCCCCAAAAGTGATTTGGAATGGGGTCTAGAACTCAAGGTGTCCAGGAAATATTAAGATGTCCTCACCCCTTCCCCCCCACAGGTGTGAGTTGGGGGCAGGGACAAATGGAGCAGGGCCTTTGAGAGCTGTTTTGCATAGCAACAGCTTTGCAGCTAACCTCTGAAGTAGTCATTTAACATATCTATATCCTTTAACTGGTTTCATAGATATGTTAAATAGCTGTGGCCATGCTTTGAGCCAGGGAGAAGGGAGTGACTTCCACCCAAGACATAACTGAGAGGCAACTTCCCCTGGTTACAGATTGGGGTGGAGATTTAAACGCAGATGCGGCAGCCATTGAAGGGAGAACCATGTGCTTTTGGCCAGAATGGAGACTCTGGAAGCCATGTGAGAGAGAATCACCATGTAACTTTAGCAGAGAGAACCACGTGCTTTGGGCGAGAGTGGGGGACCCCCCCACCCATCACCCTGCAGCCATGAGAAGAATCATCATGCAGCTTTAGCAGAGAACCACCATGTGGCTTTAGCAGAGAATCACTACACGGCTTTCTATTTCTTTTCCTGAGACACAGTACCTTGGACTGGGCAAAGGCAGAAAGAAGGATTCTGTGTGTTTGTGGGTGTTTTAACAGACTTTGGGATTTTGATGAAGACATTAAGTCATTATTCTTACGTTTGTATAACTTGAATAAATAATTCCTTTTCACCAATCTCTAACATGAAGATCTATAATTCTCTGGCAAAGGGAAAGGTGAACCTAGTACAGGGGGACCCCAGGAGAAGTGGGTGTCAACTAGGTAACATTGTGGGACTCCCTTCCCTGGCAGCCAATCAGGGAAAGTCATAGGAGAGCACATGTACAGTATCTTTAAAGTAATACAACTACTTGTACATGCATAGTAAAAGCCTTCCAAAACTAGCCAGGAAGGATCCGCCTTATAAGAACAAAGTCCCTCCAGCCCATGAGGTCAATCTCTGCTTGGAGTTGGCCTGCTCCCATGTTCTCTGCTATAAACTCTGGGTGTTCAGTTCAATTCTTTGTCCTGATCACCAAGAACCTGGTTACTTGTGCCCACCTGTGACAAAATCAATGCATTACCTATAGTCTGATGGTATTTGCCTCCAACAGCTATGCAATTAATCAGACTGTCTTATCTAATCTCTTTTAGAGAGCTAAGGCCCTGGTAACTATGATTCGTGGAAAAAATAAATATTATTTATATGTACATTATAAAAGATAATAACTTTAAGGTTGAAGTCATTTGTTCACTGGTTATATAACAGTTGTGAGCTAGAGGTCCCCCCCAAATGGAGAAAACCCCCACAGCTATTGCTTAGGGGATGGGAGAAGTGGAGCAAGGCCATTGAGAGTCATTTTGCATATATAAAGAACTTGGCCAAATTTTTAGTAACGATAATGGCTGTGCTTGCCAAGCTCTGAGCCAGGGAGATGCCTGCCCAGATTAACAATGGCAGCAGAGAAAGGCAGAAGAAACCAGAGTACTGGCAGGTGTAACCCATTGTGGGAGAGTCGGAAATGGGGTTTTAGAAGAAGATTGGAGCTGCTGGGATTTAAACCCAGGTGTGGCAGCCATTGCATGCTTGACCATGCAGCTTGGGAAAGAGAAGCCTCTTGACTATGTAGCAGCAGTGCAGGATCCTGGCCACACAGTTTGAAAGGATACAGAAGAAACCTCACCAGCCCGCCATGAGGATGTGGTTTTGGATTAAGAGCCAGAGCCTTGCCTTTCACAGACACCTGAAAGAAGCCAGAATACCTACAGAATACCTGCCCAGCTAAGCTACAGACTTCTATTTCTTTTCCTGAGAGATGGTAGCTCTGATTGGGCTGGTTTGGCAAGTGGAGGCACAAATGTGAGATTGTGGGTGTTCTTATGTTTCTAAATGTTGGGGGACTTAAAGGCAGAATTCCACCGTTATTTTAAACCTGTATAACTTTTAATAAATAGTCCCTTTCTTTCCCCCCCAGTCTTTTTCATAAGACTGGCATTGGGAGTCACAGTTCTTATTGGCAGTGGGCAACAGAACCCAGTGGTTCTGTTACAGTTTCATTACTGTTGTATCTGTTTGTTTGTTTCCCTTTACCTTGATTTTATCACTTAAATTTGTAATCTAATTAGCACTTAGCACAAATCCGTGGAAAATAAAGTGAAACTATTTTTGCTAACATTCTACAGCTATTCAAGAAAAAACAGATACTCCACTCATTACTATTTAAAGGAAATTCTTCTATTCAAGAGTTTCCTATTTGGTTATAGGATGCCTTTTAGATGCAGGAGGAGAGGCATAAAGACATCTACTTCTAAGACAGTGTGAAAATTCTCACAGTCCTTTCATTTAGAAAACCTGGCAATTGATCAAGAAGCAGCTATGAATTAGGAAATCAAAGTAAGATTCAAATAATTTGATCTGTAAGAGTAGATTGATCAAAATTAGATGAATGATTTAACACATTAAAAAGACACCTAATAACACAATTTCCTGTCCTCTGTTAAAAAATGATCTGTTTACTTTTTTCTCCATATAGGAAGGTGTGTTTACCTAAGTATCATTGAAGATTGTTATTTTTTTAATATTTTATTTATTTTTGTAGAGAATGTAGGGGAGAGAGAGAAACATCAATGTGCAATTGCCTCTCATGAGGTCCCTACTGGGGACCTGGCCTGCAACTCAAACTTGTGTCCTTACTGGGAATTGAACCAGCGACATTTTGGTTTATAGATGTACTCAATCCACTGAGCTACACCAGCCAGGACATATTATTTGCAAAGATATAAATACATTTTAGACTTTCTTCCTAAGCATTGTGATCTGCCTTTTAAGTTTAAACTATAAAATTTAAAGAAATTTTCCCTGGTTGGTGTGGCTCAGTGGATTAAGTGCCAGCCTACAAACCCAAAGGTCACTGGTTCGGTTCCTGGTCAGGGCCCTGCGTTGAGGGCCAGGTCCCTGGTTGGGAGTGTGCAAGAGGCAGTCGATCAATGTATGTCTCACACATGAATGTTTCTCTCCCTTCCCCTCTTTCTAAAAATAAATTTTAAAAAATCTTTAAAAAAAGGTTTAAAGTAATTTACAGAACTCAAAAATTTCTTAGTGAATTTGAATGATATCTTCATAAACTACAGTTTTAATACTTCTTGTAAATTTAAAATAACCAGAAAACAGAGTTAGGGATATTCAGATTTAGTTTTTTTCTCCTCCTTTTCTTCCCCCTCCTTTTCATAACAAGAGAATTCAGGAAACAAAATAAATCAAGGTAAACACCAGGATGGGGATTGATGATTTCACTTTAAAATAGTGAGGTCAAGAAAAACTCATCAATAATACTTGAAATAATAAGGCAAAAATAATATTGAAAGGCAATAATGCATATTCAATTTACTTGGATGGAAATAATTTATTTGGATATAAAAGGCAGAAATTATATTCATATTTATTTATTGATTGATTTAATTTGAGAATGTGAATATATGCATACATTTTTACTTGCATATAGACTAAATATATGTACATGTATGTTATTTAATTTAATTTGAAATATGTTAATATAAAGTATTCTACTATGAGTTCAAGAAATCCTAAAGGTCAAATAAACCACATTATAAATTACATTTGTTGTAAAATAGAAGATTTGGTGTGATTAAGAATGAATTTTTAATGTAGTTGTAGAGTAAGAATTGACACAACAGTGAAGAAAATTAACAATGAGAAAGACATTCTCTCCTTATGCTTCACATTAACTTCTTTTCACTTTCTTTTCCTCAAGTATTGTAAGTTTTACAACTGAATCACCTTTCCATGATTGTTTTCTGGATTTATCACTTAAACATTACTGATTTCTATGATTATTCTTCATTTCCATAACATTGGACCTGGGAATGTGGCAATTGGTAAACTGGCTCTAAAAAAGTTTCTGATTCAGAAAGGTCAGCTCTGTGCTTCTCTTAGACAACCTTCCTGAATCCACACCTCATTATTTCTCCCCATGATCTCTGCCACTAGTGTTAAGCTCCTGCATTTTTGAGAAGATAACATGCATTAAATCACAGTATGTTATCTTTTTTATGGAAATATTTCTTCCCAGCTCTTTCCTGTACCCTCTTGATTATGGATTGCTGCTACACAGTGTGAATAGTGGCACAGACACCCTGTTTAATTAAAAGGTATCATGTGGTTGAGTACATGATCTGTGATAGAGAATTAAGAATTTCTTACTAGAATTGATTTCAGCGGGACCTATGAGAGATATCAGCTAGCAGTGTAGCATTAGCTACTATAGATCCTTCTGTTTATACTGCCAATATCAGTCTATTTGAGTGCATTATTAACAGTTTATGTGATTCTTTAGTGTTTGGATTAATGTTTTCATATATTGAAAGATGATAAATGATGCTATTTTATTGTGCATATTAATTAAAATTGTTTAAAAATGTATATTGTTTCCTTCACGTTCAATTCTGTTGTGATTTAATGTTGACATGGTCATTTTTCAACCAGGTCAGATTGCTTTTTCATTGCGTTGTCTTTTTTCTTTGTCTTTTCACCTTTTCTTTTCTTTTTTTTTAGAGGAGTTACATTCTTGTTTATTGATAATTTGCCTTTTAGATTTACATAGTTTTTATTGCATTTATTCTTTTGTTTTAATATTTTATTTTTAGAGCAGTTTTAGGTTTACAACAAAATTGAGAGAAAGTTGCAGAAATTTTCTGTGTATGCTCTGCCCCCACACATTTATAACCTCCCCCATTATTAATATCTCTCACCAGGATGGTTTTTATTTTTTACCAAAAATGAACCTACATTTCTCTCATCATAATTATCTAAAGCTCATAGTTTATTTGAGGATTCATTCTTGAGGTAGTTTCTGTGGGTTTGAACAAATGCCTAATGACAAATCATCATTATGGGGTCAAACATAGAGTATTTTTACTGATCTAAAAGTCCTCTGTGCTCTGCCTATATATACAGCACTTCCTATGCACCACTGATCTCTACTTTCTCCACAGAGTTGTCCTTTTCAGACTACTCTGTAGTCAAGTAATGGAAAAAGTTAGGGGCAGAGTCTTCATAGTTTATATTGATGAATTAGTGACATTTTAATTGCAAAATAAGTAGAACTTCACAAGTGGAATGCAAAACTTCACATTCCCTTTGTGAAGTTTCCTAGAAAGCTTACAAAATATTTATTTGGTATAGATTTTATGCAAAAGACTTTAATATTTATTTGATATTAACAAGAACTCAGATATACTTATCACAAATTGTTGTTGTTGTTGTCGTTAATTTAAAAGACTGCCAATAGCTAAATAGCTTCTATCCAAATTTATGGCAGTCTCTAGCAATTTCAAAAATTTTAGAATCCCTAAACAGTAATTAAACAGTTCTGGTCTTGTCATCTTTGAGGATGGGAATCAGCAGAGGGCAGGTGAAAATGCTCTTCTGAAAATTAAGGAGCATAGTAGCCAAGGCACATGGATGATTTTTGAACTTCTAAATTTTACTGCTAGTATAGGAGCCCTGGTGAAACTTTTAGCAGTCTTCCCCTGTTAACTGAAACTGTGGGACTGATTCCTACAATACTGGTATTTTCAAAAAGTAATTGGTTGGTTAATTTTTAAACTATAGCTTCTTACATTTTGGTAACATCTAGAATAGGGTTTAACAGTCTTGACATAAACTTAAAGTTATTTCTACATGAGATCATTTTTAGAATGGCTGCAGCTTTGGAATTTTCCTATCTACTAAACTCTTTCCCATCACCTCATTAAAGTAACAGTTTCTCCTGTTTCAAAGCCAAATTTCTTAGGTTATTATACTTCAAGTCTCTGTTTTTTGTTGTTGTTGTTGTTGTTCATTTGTTTTGTTTAAGACAAGTGAGGCTTAAAGAAGTGTATATTTCAATAAGTTTGGAATTAAAAATATGATTGTGATTTTTCTCTAGAGATTTTTCAATATTTCTAAATGTAAAATTTATAATTTTGACTACTTTTCTTCTAAGGAAACAGCATAAAACTGAAACAAAATAGCATTTTTATATAGTTCAAATCTTGACATATTGTTTCTTTTACCTATCTTTCAGAAATATGATAAATGCTTCCAAAAATGTGAGACATAACATTTAAGAAAATGCCATTGCCTTAAACATGGCCAACATTTTGAAATAATTCTTGGTATTATCTTTGTATTGTGCCTTTTCCTTTATTCAAAATCTTCTCAAACTCTACCCCTATATTATCTCCCAAATTGTTTTCTTTAGCTATGCCTCTGCTTTAAGTATTTTTGGCAAACTTTTAAGTTTTTATGTTTCCTTTTGCTTATACAAGATGGAAAGGTCTTGATTTGCACATGTAGGTAGTCATTAATGGTAACTAATCTTTACCAACTGCTTCACAACTTAGGACCATCTCGAATGCCAATAATCTAAAAGATTAAATAAAAAGTGTAATAAAATACTTTGTGGCAAAATGTTATGGCTGATAGATATAAACACTGCTCAAAGTATTTGTCATAAATATAAAATAAAGGCAACAATTACTCTAAACTTAAAGCAAAAGTGTGCTTCAATAGTTTGCCATCATGGCCAGACCCATTTGGTGTTCACTCAGAAATGTGCACATATGAAGATCACATGCCAGGCAGATGGACGTCATCCTTGCTTGATGTTTAATAGTGCATGGCCCATATGAGATTCATTACTGTATTCACCTGTACCAATTTTACATGAGTAAATGCGTAGGGCTAAATAGTAAAGAAAGACCATGGCAGAGTTACAGCTTCTCTAATAAATGACATTTGTTAACAGTTGAGATATTTTAATAGCAATGACAGGAGGTACTATATTCTGAAATGCATGTAAAAATTAATTAACAGCACAAAGTATGACTGTGTTGGTGGTCTTAAGTATTTAAATGTATGTGCTCTTTTGTATGTAACTTCAATTTTAAAACAGATACAATCTGATCCAAATATCGTTTTTAAATAACAATATTTGGAAAACCTTTAAAACACTTTGTAACCACTACCTAATCTATGGTCTGTCCAATGATTTAAAAATGCTCACTGATGTCAGTTTAGTTTTATTTATGTAAAATAGGAAAACTATATAGAAAAAAATGTACAATGCAAAAAAAAAAAGCCTATTAAGGTCATAGATAGTGTTTTCCAAATCAATTGTCTTCTTTATTTTTCTTTTTTTAAACATCAAACCAAAAATGTCTTTTTTTCTTAATATCAGAAAGATTTTGCTACTATGAGACAACTCCCAGAGATACTTTGCTATTTTTTAATAAATGAAAGAATGTTGTGGACATAGTGTATATGCTCATTGTAAACCACTTTTGATGGACTAAATCTGAAAATATAGAAGAAAGACAGTGAGCAGACTGTGAAACATCTGAAGTGTCTATCAACCAGGCAGTGATTCCTTGTGTTTGCCAAGTATTTAAATTAAATTTGGATATCTTTCCCCATGTGTGCTTTGCACATACATATTTTCTTTATGCCACAATCTTCTAGTTGTTGGTAAGTAGAAATAGTTTTCTTTGTTTCCCAGTAAGATAGAATGTGTATTCTTTAGCTATTTTATTATCAAATTCTAAAATATAAAGTAACACAATATAATCTAAAAAAAAGAAAGATCAAGAAATTGGTCTTTAGTGCAGAATATTATTGTAGAATTATAAAATTATACCTAAATTTATAAATATGCTTATTTTTCATCAGTGTAGATAAAACATTTCAAGTGTTGAATCATCCATGCAAAAAAGCTGAAGGAATAAAATTGTTACTCTTGACACTTGCACACAAGTGACTTCTTTGGAAAGAATAATCTGGATCTAATAACGGTACCCAGAACGTGAAATTTAATAAATATTTGATTTATTTTAGGTAAGTTTTCCTTTCCCAGGCAATTTACATAAAGCCCATTTTGTCTATGTGCTATGAATAGATTAGAGCACAAATGGAAAACCACCGACTCAAGTAGAAAACCATGAATTTCAAAATTGGTGAGATAGCCTATATTTTACACATATTATATTTAACTGTATATGATGGTCTATGATTTACCGTTATATCCCACTTATGTTATGTATTATCTTATTATTTATTCATTATTTAATATTTAAAAAGGAAGAAAGCAGATTTTCATTTAAAAATATAAAAGACTAGTGTACTAGTTCCTTAAATAAAATACAATATTTTTTTAAAACAGTACATCATGGCTTCATTTAATTTTCAAGTTGTTTAAAACTTGTCATATTTCTAAAATCTTCCCAATCAGATCATATGCATATATGCAGTTCAATTCACCATGACAAAAAGAAAATATTAGACATCTACTTTGTAAAAATTATAGCATTAATCCTTGTTAGATAAATAAGATGTTAGTCTGTGAGTTCTGACTCTCCAATAAATTAAATGATTCTGACCAGCACTGTCAGTAAAGAGAGGCAAATTTCTATTTTAAGTCACTGGTTCAATTGTATTGAACCATTTGTCTACTTACCTAGAGGTCATTCAATAATTAACCATAAGCAATAAGGAAAAAATAAAACCGAAAATAGTTTGTAAATTTTATGAAATTATCTCTTTGACTTAGTTATACTATCATTGTAGATACATGAACTTTATTGTCAGAGTAATATTGTGAACTGGACCTTTTGGCTTTCCTGAGTCTCAGTTACCCTCTTCTGTAAAATAGACATGACAATCTTGCAGGGCTGCTGTGATGAATGGAAATGAGACTGTGCAATACAGGACACATACAGGTAATTAAGAAGAGAGAGCTATTATAATAAGAGACGCAACTATATGGGAAAACATATTTGCCAATGATACCTCAGACAAGGGTTTAATCTCCAAAATATATAAAGAATTTGCATGAATCCACTCTAAGAAGACAAGCAATCCAATTAAAAAATGGGCAAAGGACTTGAATAGACACTTCTCCAAAGAGGACATACAGAGGATCCAGAAACACATGAAAAGATGTTCAATATTGGAAGTTATCAGAGAGATTCAAATTAAAACTACAATGAGATACCACTTCACACCAGTCAGAATGGCCATCATAAACAAAGCAACAAACAACAAGTGTTGGAGAGGTTGTGAGAAAAGGGGACTCTAGTACACTGTTGGTGGGATTGCAGACTGGTACAACCACTATGGAAAACACTATTGAATTTTCTCAGAAAACTAAAAATGGATGTACCTTTTGACCCAGCAATTCCACTGCTAGAATTTTACACTAAGAACCCAGAAACACCAATTTAAAAGAACCTCTGCACCCCAATGTTCATAGCAGCACAATTTACAATAGCAAAGTGCTGGAAACAATCTAGTTGCCCATCAGTAAATGAATGGATCAAAAATCTCTGGTACATTTACACAATGGAATTCTATGCAGCAGAAAGAAAGAAGGAGCTCCTACCCTATGCAACAGCATGGATGGAACTGGAAAGCATTATGCTAAGTGAAATAAGCCAGGCGGTAAAAGACAAATACCATATGATCTCACCTTTAACAGGAACCTAAACAACAAAACAAATAAGCAAGCAAAATATAACCAAAGACATTGAAATAGAGAACAGGCTGACATTGTCCAGACGGGAGAGGGGAGGGGATTTCAGGGGAAAAGGGAAAGTGCTTACAGGGACAGGTATAAAGGACACATGGACAAAAACTAGGGTGGGTGGAAATGGAGGGAGGTGGGGAGGGCTGGGTGGGTGGGCTGGAATGGGAGCAAAAGACAGAAAACTGTACTTGAACAACAATTAAATTTAAAAAAAAGTTAAAAAAAAAGAGAGAGCTATTATTACCAGTGATAGACTTTTTATTAGAATTACTATTAATATTTACAGTACATTTTCCTCTGCCATGGTTTATATGGGATTCACTATAAATAAAGGAAGAAAGAATCTGTGACTAGCCTCTCGAGTCCTACCTTCATCATTATTTTAGCTTTTTGACTTTAGGTAATTTTCTTAATCTCTCTTGAAATCTGTAAAATTCACCTTAATAAATCTTACTTTGTGAGTGGTATCTAATGTGCAGAAACATATTGTTATTTTGCATACAGAAGTAAGAAGGGTCACTCATATTTTGCACTAATACCCAGGCATAGAATGGTAAAAAACAAAATAGCAGGTACATTGAGAAGGGTAAGAAAATGTTAGAAAATAATATTGAAAAACTATGGTAGAATCATCTCTGTTTTAGCCTGCTCCATTCTATGAAAAACTAATGTCTAATGAAAATTAATTCATATTTGTTTTATTGAAATTATTATTGATTTATATTGATATTTTATCATTATGATCTCATTATCAAATGGTAGCTTTTCAAAATTAAGAACTTATAATAATATATAATTTGAATAGCACATTGCTCATTAACAAAATGTCTAAATTCATTTAGCTCTCCCAAATTGCCAGAGGGCATTGTTTGTAGTAGTCATGTCTGATCTTATAAACAACCTAAATTTCAATTTCCCTGAAATGACCCGAAGCATTTTAAATATTCTCCCATGAAGAACTGCATAATTTCTATTTTTTTTTCATTTCCAAGTTCAGTTTAATCCTCTGTTTGAATTAATTCCAGATTATTTTTATGTACTACATTTTAAAGATCTTTACTGCTTTAAGTTTATCAAAAAGAATAATTTACTACTGTTCTTATTCTATTTATGTTAACTAAAATATTTCATATTTTTATATACAAGTTCCATCACTGCAAGAATTATAGGAATACTTAGAATTCAGTTAATAACAGTGGCTATAAATTAATATTTTTCTTATTTCAAATTGTCTAACTTTCTTTTATATATACTGCTAAGTGAATTTCATAAATTAACAAAACTGAATCGTGAGAATTTTAAATAACTTACTATGACATTAAACTTATTCCCTCTATTCTGTGGTGAATAATTCCATCATTCTTTTTGGCTACCATTTGGCTACATATATCAGAATACCTCTCATTTCATAAATGAAGTTACTTTCTATAAGAACATAACTTTTCCTGCTCCAGGACTGCTCAGTGAGTGCCTTAGCACTATTTTTAATGGACTTTAAAACATGCATTGCTTCATTTTTAAGACCATACCACAGTCTACAAGTGATGTACCATTTTGTAAAACACCTTTTTAATTGAATTGACAACTTATGTACAGTGAGAGTAGATTTCATTTGTAACTTAAAGTGATTGTAAAGACAAATCAGCTGCATGAAATAGGGTCTATAACAAAAACACACATAATCCCTCAGCAGTAGCACTGTTTTTCTAGCACCAGCAGGAGAAGTAATGAAGTCTTGTTGATACTAACCTAGAGCAATGCTTTGAAGTGTGTGGTTGCCAAATTTACTGATAATATAATCCATAACTCAGCTCCCCAGGGGCAGCTTCTGTATTGTGGTATATTTATGTATTTAGTAGTAATAAAATATGTCATTCAAATGACCTGGGGTCTACAATTTCATGCTATGGAAACAAAAAGTTATCTCCTTCCTTCCACATAGGTCTTCATCATGGCTAATTTTAGAGCTTATGTCTTTCCATTGCAGTTTGTTGTTTGGCTGTTTGGATGAGTTTCACTGTAACATTATTAGATCTAGAATAACATGAATCTTTAGGCTATAAGAGAACTTTAAAGTTGATCTCTTTTATTCTTTTTTTTTTCTAAATAATCTTGGGAAAAACTTCTGTTATTATTCATTCATAGATCCCAGGCCTTGGAGCCTACTAAAATTGTATATAGATGTGCCATGTTTGTATTGTGCCAAGGACAAACTAGATTTTCTTTTCAATATAAATTCCATTATTTTTTGATCTGTTTAGATGATTAAATTCATGTGTAGTTAATCTTATCTTATTGTTTCCTAAATTAATTGCCATTGGAATATTTAACTCTTTTTCTTTAATTAAAAATAATTGTTTTTCCCAGCCCTGGCTGGTGTAGTTCAGTGGGTTAAGTACCATTCTGTAAATCAAAGGGTCACCTGTTTGATACCCAGTCTAGGGCACATGCCTTGGTTGCAGGCCAGGTCCCCAGTTGGGGGCATGCAAGCGGCAACTACACATTGATGTTTCTCTCCCTCTCTTTCTCCCTCCCTTCCCCTCCTTAAAAAATAAATAAGTAAAATCTTAAAAAATAAATTTCTTTCCTAACATATTTTAAAAAATCTGAGTATGTTAAAAAAATTTCTTTTCTGATGATATACAAATTAACAAGTTAAATTCATGGGAAATATTGTTCTGAGAAAAAATGAAATGGATCTTTTAAATATCTCCATCAAAAAGTTCTTAAAAATTAAAAGAATGACAAACCAGATGAAAGTACTAATTTGATCAATCTGGTGGCTCAAGGAACATTTTGAGGAAATGTTCCATCACAGTAAAACACTTGAGTTTTCATGGTTTTTGAGTGGCCTCTGAAATACAAAAATTGATCTTATTTCTATTTGAGCCTATTTCATAAAATTTCACTTTGTTAAATGTTTCAGATAACCTTTTACTACCCATTGTGAGATTAACTTTTACTTTACCTTAATTATGGATCATTGAAGCCATAACATTAGAATATTTGTTATTATAATTCATTTTGTAATACTCGATAAATAGTCTATCTTTTGACATGCTAGGTATATATGAATTTACTTAATGTCCTTGAAGTCTTGTGTGGTATGGACCAAAGATTTAATTACTTTAATACATGATTTTATACCAAACCTATCAAATCACAGTATTTCATCAATAGTATTTGTATTTTTCAGGTTTTTCTTTGAAAATTATAGAACTTGTTAATTCCTTTGTTAATTGACAATATTCTTGAAATAATTATTCTAAGACCCTTAAGATCCAAATTTCTAATGCATTGCCATATCTGTTACTCATCTAATGTAAATTGTGAGTACAACCATTTTTTCTTTAATTTTTTTACTCATTCAACAAATATTCATTTAACATTCACTCTCTGTTAGGCTTTTTCTCCAATTTCTGGGAATGAAGCTATGAATAAGACAAAGCTCCCTGCCCTCACACAGCTTACATATAATTGGATAAAAATAAACACATAAATAAAATGATGGCTTATTCTGACAAGCCATAAAGCAAAATGCCCGAGATGAGGATTAATGATCTGTTCTCCCAGTTTATAACAACACCCAAGATATAATGAGTTTACTTAACCCACAAATGCAGCACAGTGGATCATTGATAATTTTTTAAGAGTAAGTAAATATAATAAAGAATATAATACTCTTTGGAAGAAACGTTGTTTTCTTTTCTTCTATTTTGATAAAATATTCTTATATTCTAAGAGTACTCTGATTGGCAAGCTCTTCTCATGTTGGTTTTTGGTCTAGAGAGCAGGATAAAATACAATCCAGTTTGAGACCTATCTATAATTTTCCTTAAAAGCCAGAAGATTTAGGAGGGAACTATAATTGCCTTATATTTAAGATATTGTTGAGAATGCAATGGACTGAATTTAAAATGCACTTTGAGATTCAGCCTATTCATTTTAGAAAAAATATATTTTTTCAAGTTTATTTCCAAAGTACCAATGAATTATTTTTCTAGGTTTTCTTTAGTTATGTTAAAAGAGTTAATAAAAAATCTTCTGGTGTAGGAGGTTTTCAGTAGTATTTACCATTATTTCTTTTAGTTTTAAATGTACTTTGCAGTCTATTTATTAGTACAGACTAGAATAAACCTGGTGAAAGTGTAAAAAGAATTTTTAAAACCCTGGGTTTTACATGAAATTTATTTTGCACTTTCAGAGTCAAATGATGATAAAATAGAACAAGCCGGCAAATAAATAACAGATTCTCTAATGAGCATTTTGGACCCAAGGACTCGGACATATTTTTAGTTTAGTTTTATTTTTTTTTAAACTAGTGGAGTATTTTTATTAAATATTAATTGAATAGTTTGTTTTATCATATCTGATAGAAAGGTTTTAGTTCTTATTTATTTGTTTGCTTAATGCCAAGTAAATTGTGACTCACTTCTGTAATTATAGTCTTATTAGATTATTTGATTCCTTTCAGTTGTGTTGTATTGTTGATGCTGCTGTGTTATTGTTATAAATATTATTATTTTTGGCTTTTTGAATAAGAATCATTTCAAATGTGAAACACTCTATTTTTTCAGTTAATAACTTCCCATACATCATATATTAGAATAGAGGGTTGGGGAATTTTAGAAAGGTTAATAAAATTGAGCCTTACCATATCAGAAGGCATTAACTCTGGGTTTTGGGTAGCTTTTTAAAGATGATAACAATTAATAGCTGCCTGAAAGATTAGATGTACTTTGATTGTAACAGAAAACAGGAGAAAATGTTGCCAGAATCATAGAGCCACTTTATTGGGAGAAAAGTAAAAGTAAAAGTAGAAAAGCTTACATCTATGATAAAAGCCCAAGGTTAGAAAAATGAGATAAAAGACTCTCAGTTATATTTGGGAAATGCTGTATAGTAAGTCATTCATCGTATTCCTTATCACTTGATACAACAAAAATTTAGTCAAAATAAAAATTTAAAACTTTTTTTTGTTAATTTTTTTTTTCATACCAGATCTGGTGGATAAAATTGTACTGCCAGAACCCTCGGTCTGAAGCCATTATTTGTGTAGCTACTTCTTGTTCAGAAATCAGAAAGTCATTTAAGCTTGGGGTAGACAGCTGTGTGAAATGTTATCAAGTAAGAAATATCTGTAAATTAATATGCAGCTGTCAGTATCATCTGAAATTTAACAATTTTTGGAAATGCTTGAGAGCTGAAAGAATGGCTGAAGAAGGGAAAAATAGAAATAAAAATTGACATCTAGAATAAGAATATGAAATATGCATACATACATGTGTATATAATTTTAAAGGTAGATTATACTACTTATACTTTTGTTTCTACCATATATTTTTAAATATATGTTTTGACATTAATTCTCTCAGAAAAAAATAATGTAAAACTAACCATGCAAAGAAGTCTTCAAGCTATATTTTCTTTATCATAGCAAGGATTATAAATGGCAAAAACATGCTTACCTACAGCTTGAGAACTTCTAAATGACATTCATAAAATGATTGTCTAATAATGCCAATAGAACAAACTTGGGTTGATAAACTATGCCTGAGGATAATATTGTGTTTCCTGTGTTTTGGGTTTTGGTTTTTTTTTTTTTTTTGGTGTTTGCCTAAGTAAAATAGATTTTTCTCTTTAGACAGAACAAATCTGTGGGCTCATGAGTACCTTTTTCTTTAGTTAGTTTAATAGATTTGAGTTTGAAGTTTGATCTTGCTATTTGAGATAGTGAAGTAATAGTTTATTGAATCAAAATATAAAATAATATCATAGGAATTAAAAAATTCTAGGGCAATGGGCAAGTGTGAGGAAGATTCTTTGCTAAGTATAACAGTTTATTTTTCTTAGCTGTTGTTTGCTCTATCCACCTATTGCTGCATGACAGGGTGCAACACAACTCAAGAATGTAAAAGCAACAATGACCATTTTGCTTACAATTCTAAAGTGTGACCAGGGTTCCATGTAGATAATTCAGCTCTTCCCCATATGACTTCAGCTGGGCCAGCACTAACAGAGGAGTTATGTGACAGCTGAAATTAAAATGATTATATGAATCACTTGGCCTGACAATGGATGCCAGACGTTAGCTGAATCTTCAGTTGTCCTGCTGCTGAAACACCTGCACATGTTTTGTCATGTGGCTACATGGTTTCTTGACAGCATGTTTGCTGGGCTCCCAAGTGAATATACCAAGATGGTGAAGTGAAGAAGAAAGGCTTTCTTATGACCTAGCCTTGGAAGTCACATAGCTTCTCTTCTGTTCTTCTCACTCACTTCCACCCAGGTTCAAGGGGAAGGAATGTAGAACCTACCATTTATGTGATGAATGTAGAACCTATATTTATGTAATGAGTATCAATTTAATGTATTAAGAAAAACTTGTGATATTAGATATATTTGGGGGACTTCTTTTAATAATACAATTGGCCACAGTCTGTATTTGTGTCACAATAATCTATTGCCCATTTATATGAAAAATATATTTGAACTGTATCCTAAGAACCTCAAGGCTCATGGTCTTAGAATATCAGTTTAAAGTATGTGATTGTGTCATCTAGATCAACTCTAGGTGCAGATGGTTCTTCTTGGGTTAAGATGCTCAATATTGCTATTTAAGTATATCCCTTCATTTTGAAGACCTGTGAACTAAAGAGATAAGTTGTCTACCCTTCATCTCCAAACCTGATATTTAGTAGTGGCACAGGCATAGAGTAAGGACTTTCCATTCTCCTGTTCTAGAAAGGGAAGAATAGGAGGTACAAACTACCACTAGTCCATAGGCATTCTGAAATCCTATAGGACAAATGTTGCCATTTCCTTAATTATTTCTTTCCATAATTATTTATTTTCAAGGTAAATTAGAGCACCTCATTAAAAAGAATGTGCTTTTCACATTTGTTAGGGGAAGTTTTTTCTCAGCAATCCTCATGCTACCTTGTGGCTCATCACTTCTCATCATGGGTAAAGGGATTTGATAACTGTGGCAAGTTATATTTTACAAAGCTCAATATGCCCCATTCCACATGCCTTTCTTACCATGTGATATTTACCTGCTCTCATTGAATGAATGTATTTCATCCCCCTGAACCTGGGTAGAGCTGTTCTAAATGAGAGAGTATGATGAAAGTGATGCAAATTGAGTCACAAAGCTAGCTCATGTAAGTACTATACATTTTTGCTGTGCTCCAACAGGAAGCTCATTGTTGGAACCTAGTCATCACACTATGAGAAAACCAAGTAGCAACATGGAGAAACAATGTGGAAATGTTCTGGCTGGTAGCCTGTTATGGACCAAGTGTTTTTGTCCCACAGATCCATATGTTAATTCCAATGTGATGGCATTGGGAGGTGAGGCATTTAGTAGTTAATTATGTTTATATGAAGTCATGGGGTAGGGATATCCCATGATGGGATTAGAACCCTTAAAAGAAGAGGGGATGCATCAGAGCTTTCCCTCTCTGCAGAGTGGGTACAATGAGAAGGCATCCACTGAAAGCCAGGAAGAGAGCCCACACCAGAAAATGAGTCTCCTGGCACCTTGGTTTGGACTTCCCAGCATCTAGGACTGTGAAAAATAACTATCCACTGTTAAGCCAACCTATCTGTAGTATTTTGTTACAGCAGCTTGAGCTGACTAATACAGAGCCTCATCTGAAGTCCCAACTAAGAGCTAACATTAATTATTAGAAAAGTGTGAGCAACACTTTGGTGATTTCAATCCCTAGTGTCCAGCCATCCTCAGCTTTCCAGTTTCTACTGCTGATAGCTCATGGGCCAGAAACAAGTCACCTTGTCTAAGTCTAGACTACATAGCAGATTAGACAGCAATAAAGTGATTGTTGATGTTTGAAGTCACTTGTTTTTAAGATGAACTGAAACATAGGTTGGCACTTGGAAGGAAGTTGCTGCTATAACAAACCAAACATGGGGTATTAACTCTGGAGCGAGGCAGTGGATGGAAACAGAAAGAACATTAAGGACATTGATCATGACAGAAGCTTAGAGTGTGAACAGAGAACCCTGATGGGTTTCAAGATGACTTTTAGGACAGGCTTAAAGAAAAATTTAAAAATGGTATTTAAAACTAACAAAGGGGAGCCCTTGTTATGTAGTAAAAAAGTTTTTAAAACATCATCATTTAGAGTAACATGAAAAATAAAAAAACAAATGAGAAACACTTGGCTTTGTCTCACAGCCTAATGTAAATGTGAGAGAAGAGAAACAACCTAGAGAAAGAACTGTTAATTGCAAAGGAGCCAGCACTTACTGGGTTTGGAAATAAAACTGTTCCTCATTTCTAGGCTCTCTAGTTGGCAAACTATGCTGAAATTAAGAAATGAATTCTGGGCAAAGAAAAAGTCCACAGTCAGGAAAACATGGTATAAAGATGAAGCCAAGGGTATGACTAAAATCTTTGAGAAGACCTCAGAGTGATTTAAGGTGGTACCTCATAGAACCTTTCAAATCAATATAATTAATATGACAATTAATCTTATTTTAATTATGGTATATCATGTTTATTTAAGGGAAAAGTTCAACTTAAACCTCTGAGGCTGAGTATCCTTTTATTGTGAAATAATATTATTTTTATTAGCATACAATAATATTTCCAAGATCCACCATATATTATTTATTTAATTGTTATTTAAATTAAATCTAAGGGCTAGACAGAGCAAGTCTCATTATTCTCCATTCTCCCCAATAGCGTTAGAGGTAAGTTTTAATATCTATTCCTCCTGTTACTCCTTTAGCCCAGCACCTGATTATTTGACTTTAAGAAGTGTTTATTCTCCAATAAAAATAAAGTAAAATAAATATTTGAATTAAAAATGTTTATAACAAGGTACTGTTCACATTACCTAAGTAGCCCAATTAGTTTTCATACCAACAGACAGTGCTATCACACCCAACTGTTAGATGAGGTAACTAAAAAGCCCAAAAAGCTAAGTAAATTTTTGATATCACATCACTACTATGTTTCCAATGAGTCTAATATGATATTTAATGTATAAGAATAAACAAGTTGTCTTTTTATTTCACTTGACCATCTTGCATATGAGAGTCACAACAAGCTAAAAGGAAAAAAGAAAGAAAGGAAAAGGAAAGGAGACCAAAGAAATGAAATAAAACCATTTGATTCCTCATCCCTTTGCTCTGAAATACTGAGACTTTATAGTTCTTCATAAAGATTTCATTTTTTAAATTTTTCATAGTGAGGGGAAATGAGGGAAAAAGAGAGGGAGAGAAACATTGGTCAGTTGCCTCTCATATGCACCCAGACCAGAGACCAAGTGTACACCTCAGGTACGTGCCCTGATGCGGAATTGAAGCAGTGACCTTTTGCTTTGTGAGATGATACCAACCAACTGAGCCACATCAGTCATGGCAAAACATTATACTTTTGATATCCCTCAGTAAGGCAATGTAGTTTATATTAATTATACCAAACACTTTTGCTGTAATTTTAAAGTTTAAAATTAATGTATAAATAAATCATTTGACATTTATTGTGCAATTTTTAACTTCATAGGCAAACTATAGAGGACTGATGATACAAGAATGTTTTGTTATTTTTATATTTTCTGCTTACACTAAAAATTATAATAAAAATTGGTTTATATACTAGCTCTGTCATATACATATAATCAAAACATCTTCGATACTTATATGGTGACTCATTTTTAAATTGCATAGATGTATATATGCAGACATTACAGTACATACTTGATATATGTTATTTCATAATATTATAACCTCATGTTCTTCTTTAATTGGAATTGTCTTTAGAGCTGATTAGTTTTGGTGTCCAGCCCTTAGCAATGTGAAGTAAATGAAAGTTGTTATTTCATTCATTTGTTCATTTATTCATTCTTCTTCCAAAACATATATTAAACTAGGTGCCATACAATGTGCTAATCTTTGATTTATGTCTTGGGGCACATAGGCAGTCGAGGGACAAATAAACTTAAAATTCTGTCCGGCAAGTGTTAGAGCTACATATAAGGTGCATGGCATATCAGACCTGGAGGTCCAAGAGGGTTTAGTGAGTAAGGGGTTGTTTAGATTAAAAACTGATAGGCCTTGGCCAAATTGAGTAATCAATTGATGATCATGGAATTATTACTAGATGTCCCTATTACTGGAAAGTAGGCAAAAGGAATGAGTTTCTTACTGAGAGGCAATAAAATAGAAAACTGGCACCCTTAGGGACTCTAAGGATGAGGAACTTGGAAATGGTAGTGAGGATGGTTTGTCTCTACATCATACCTGGGACTCAGCTGGGACAACTTACTGCTGGGAATTTTGGAATCTTCAAAGCCTGCCTGTTCATTCACATGCACTTAGTCAACACTAGGAATAATTGAAGACTAGGATTGCTGAAAGAAGAAGTTTCATGTTGATTCTTCAGGAAGGTCGGATTTCTTATAACATGGAGGCCTCAAGGAATTCAGAGGGCTTGCTCAGAGCTCTAAGAACTAGTGGTCCAATGAACAATGTAAAATCTGCATCATATCATTTTGTCTAATTTAGGCCCTTATATCACAGAGTCATTTTTGCTGTATTGGTTATAAGCTAGTCACAAGCCCTCCCAGATTCAAGGAAGGAGGGACAAAGAGAAGTATTAAAGTCACTATCTAAGAGCATGTGGAATGAGAAAAAAATGTGGTGATCACTTTTGGAATGTACAATCTCTCACCATCCATCACTCTAACAACATTTAAAAAAATAAAATTAGCTTCCTTGTCTCATTTATTTTTATTTTTATTGTATTTACCAGTTTCTCAGTTTAAATGATCTTTTTCATATTTCTAGGTGAACCTCTAAACATTTTATCAAAGCATTTTGATGAAAAAATTCATATTGTCACCAAAGAAGGGAATGTATTCAAGAACAGAGTGTGGCATTTTTATCATTCACTGGCTTGTGAAATTGTAAATTATTATGAAACTATTAGCTAAGTGGTAGAATAAATCATTTTAATTTTTAACCAAATAGAAAGTTAATAGTGAAATACTCTCAAATTTTGTTAAGATCATCTATTTTTCCCCTTACATTCTTTGACCCTCTACAACATTTGACTTCACAGACATTTAATACATAAAGTTATCTAGCCCTGGCTGGTATGGCTCAGTGGACTGAATGCTGTCCTGCGAACCAAAGGGTCACTGGTTCCATTCCCAGTCAGGGCATATGCCTGGGCTGCAGGCCAGGTCCCCTTTATGGGGTGTGTGACAGGCAACCATGCATTGATGTTTCTCTCCCTCTCTCTTTCTCTTTTCCTTCCCTTCTCTCTAAAACTAAATAAATAAAATCTTAAAAAATAATATATAAAGTTATCTTTTTTATCAAGCTTTCTTATCATATTTGCTTATTTGCTCTCCATGCAGAACAGTCCTTCTAAAGTCTCCCTTTGACTTCCTGTGTCAGTATGTAATTGTACACAATTTTATTGAGCAACTTTATTATTTTGCACTGTTTTATTAAGCCATATTCCATATTGCTGTCACTGATAATTCAGAATTCTGGAAACATATCCAATTATGTCCTGGGAATCGCCATGGATTATCTTAAAGTTACCTGAATTTAGGAAGTCCAAAATTGAAACCATAATCTTTTCTTTTAAATCAGTTTCTCTTTTTAGGTTTCCTTTTCTCTAAGCTAGAACCATCATTTATATGGTAATCCAATACAGAGACCCTAAGATTGATACTGGATTTCAATATTACCCTAATGTCATACATAGACTTCTTTACTAGGCACTGTCATTATCATCAGATATGTCTTGTGCTCTGTGCATCCACTCCACCCCAGAGACCACTGTTCTGGTTGAAGCTTCATCCTTTCTCACCTTGTCACCTAGTGCATCAGAGTAATAGCAACTGTCAGTTCATTTTCCAAAGTACTGTCAGAGAAATCTTCTAAACGGTGAGTGTGATCATATCACTACCCTGCTTAAAAGTTTTTAAATAGCTCCCCATAGAGTTCAAACAACTTTGTGGGGATGCAAACTGCTCTCCATTTTTCCAGCAGCAAATTTAGGACATTTTGCAGCCATACTTAATTTCTTTCACTACCCTCAAACAGTTTACTGTGAAGTTTTCACAGTATTTGTTCTGTATTTCTTTGTGCCAGAGGCTTCCACTTCTGCAGTGTCCTTTTCACTCCTATTGACCAGGATTCCCTAAGTCTTTGTGGTCAGAGAACATTTGTTTCTTTTACCTCTTTTAGCTGAAATCCACTGTTGGTTCAGTGATAAAGTGTTGATGAAGGAAATGTTCTATAAACTCATTATTAAACCTCACTGTTTGTGGGCTTGTTTAGTGAGATGTGACCTTCAAAGTGTTGTTTTTAGCTTCCCTGCTTTTACTTTAGATGAAACAGAAAAGCTGCATAGACCTGTAGTCAGTAACTGACCACCCTCCAGGGCAGATCAGGCTCTGTTAAAGTCTTTTTCCCTGCAGTTAGGTAGGCATTAGCTTTGGAAGACTCTCTGAGCATATTTCATAATGTTTAATTTTTCTCTCCTCTGGTTAGAGGCAAATGAGGATATTTGTTGATTCGTTAATGTAAGAAACTATCAGGATTCTTCCAATAAAATCCATGAAAATGTGTAGTCATCTCCCAGCATTATGTCCTTTGGAATTTCTCACCCTCAGCTTACAGCTGTGCAACACAAAGTACCTTGTAAGTGCTTTACCAAACTGTGTCTCTAGTAGCTTCTGCCCTGGTAAGCTGGCCTCACTTATCAACTTTCCTGTCTCTCCAGTTTTCAAGGTGGTGGTTTGCCTTGGAATTCATTTCTCTAATGATGAGTCCAAGAAAAAGGTGTTTATTTTCAGTTTGTTCATCTTCTGTTTATTGTATGTACCAGAGTGATGACTTCTAAGCTCTTTACCTGTCAGGTTACTAGATGTCAATACTTTTTAAGTTAATAAACATCAGGTAATTATTGTATAATCATATTTATATTTGGTTTATTTTTACCTACCTACTTTTCAAATTACTTGGCATTGTGACTGACCACAGGCCCCCACTTTTTCTAAAACTGTCACAACTAAATTAATACTGAGCACTTGTTACAATTGTGGGTATTTCAAGTTATCCCATTTAATTTCCTCTTTATTACTTTGAGATGTAAATAAAAAGCTCATTTTAGAGTAAAGGAGACTGAGGGTGAAGGAAATCCCAGATTATCCAAAAGAGTAGCAAGATGGAGGAAGGGTAGGAGAATCTAACTCATACCACTTCCTAGAACCAAGCTGAAAATAAAAATTAAGAAGGGAAAATCCACCCAAATAAATAGTTAACTAAGAATAGGTAGAAACTACCTCAAGAAAGGTAGAAAGGGCAGGGATGCAAAAGAGCCTGGCACCGCTTTCATGGGCAGTGAGCCAAGGTTGACACAAGGTCGTGGGAGCTTTCCCCAGATAGACTAAAGCCTGGACCCCAGACCAGGCTCCCAAACACAGAACAGTGGTGCTGGGATTACCTGCCCACATGGCATCCAGTGGTGAAAGGCCATGGGTTTTTTGTCCACTAGAGAAACTTGGAGCCCACTGAAAACAAAGTCACCATTTCTCTTTTTTACGCCCTTTCTTTTGTTCTCAGGGGCCAACACAGAGGTTTCATGTTCTCTCCACTCACCTTGAGCTCAAAGAGATGGCAGTGTGGTCTGCAGTGGCATGAGGAGAGTCTGGAGTGGGAGGCTTGGGGGAGAGGCATGGAACCTGGGTTCCCAATCCTAAAATATAACACCATATCACAGCAGCCATTTTTCTGGAGGAGAACAAGCCCCTTGCAGGGGAAAAATTATTCCACCCTATGGGAAAATGTTTGTTCTACATTCTGGAAGCCTCATATCCCCACCCTCTAGAATCCTACTCACTTCAACTTGCATCCTTTTTCTTAATTTTTAATTTCTATTGCTTATTTATTTTTTTATTTCTTATTTCCATCCAACCTGCACCTTATCTACTGGTGAAGACATAGCAATATAGGTGGACTCGGGGATATTAGAGACTGGCTTTAGGACATGGCTATTCCATAAACTCTTCTCCAAACCAAACTGGCCCTTTCCCTTCATAGGAGAGCCTAGGAATGCCCTCCTGGTTTTTGGCAGACCTAAACTCTGGTCTCTGGAGGACCCACCTGCTGTCTTATTAGGGGCCTCACCCTGCCTATTTCAGGAAAAGAATCTGGGACAGATCCAGACATGCAGCATGAGAGTAGGGGAACCTACCCACTATTTTCCCTGAAGTATGAATGACCCCTCCAGAAAGAGATCCAGATGTCCCATCTTCATGATTCCACCAGAAGACCTCTCAGAAACAGATGGGTCAGTGGTTAGACTAAGACTAATGGCAGCAGGCAGAGGCAGGTGGAGGAGGTCCTGGCAATGACTTCAGTCACTAGTTGTTGCACCCGTGAGCCCTATGCTGATTAAAAAAAAAAAAAAGACTTATAGATCAGTGAGGCCCATCCCGGATATAGCCAAGCCTGAGGAGACAACCATAAACTGTGGATCACTTCTAGCTTTAAACAGACTGTCTACAGCTAGACTGAACAGCATCAGACATTGGCTTGCACCAACTGCAGACAACATCAGGGTTGTATCCAGAGGGAGAACCCATCAGGAAATCATGAAATTCTGCTAAGACTAATTCCACTTTGTTCTTTTTCATTATTTTCCTTATTTTCTCTTTTGCAAAGCTTTATACATTTTTTCTTTTTCTTAATTTTTTCTAATTTTCTTTATTTTTTCAAGTCTTATATTTTACTCTTCTATTTTCTTACTCTTTTTTGTCGTCTTCCTTCCTCTTCTTATTTAAACAAATTTCCTCTTCTTTGTTCTTCTGTGGCAATTATCTGTTACTGTTTCTTACTTTTATTATCTCTCCTCCCTCTACCTTCTCATAATAATTTTCTTTCATTTGTCCTTATCATATTCTTGTTTTTTATAATATTCTACTTCTTTTTCTACGTGTATAATTTTATTGCTCTTTAACAAAGATTTTGCTGTTTTTTTGTTCATTTTGTTTTGTTTTTCTGCTTGTGTGTGTTTTATTTTCTGCCTTTTTTGTCCTTATTCTGTTAGCAGTGGTGCATGATGTGGTTGTGGTCAAACCTCAATCAGCCAGGCAGAGGAGAGAACACACCGATGAGTAGGGCAACTACAATCAAGACTGAAATAGAACAGGAAAATCCACATAAACCACACAAGAGGCATTCCTAAGGCATCCAGCTCAAGAGATCAAGAAGACAGCACACTGAGCTGCATAGGAGTTTTATCACATAAGACCATGCCCATGAAAACAGGGAGTCAAACAAGATCTATCTAATCTGTAGAAAACACAAAAAGAATCAGCTAAAATGAGAAGAAAAAGAAATAACTCCAAATGAAATAAAAAGGAATCCCCAGAAAAAAAGAGCTAATTAAAATTGAGGTAAGCAATATATTAGATATAGAGTTCAAAGTAATGGTTATAAGGATGCTCAAGAACTTAGAACTACAAGTAACTTAGTGGTAACTACACCAACAAAAAAATGTAGAAACTATAAATAATAACCAGTTGAAAATAAAGACTACAATAACTGAAATAAAGAATACACTAGAAAAATATTTAAAGGAGGCTAGAAGAAGCAAATGATAGAATCAGTAATTTCTAAGACAAAGTAGAAATAACACCCAATCAGAGCAACAAAGAAGAAAAAAGATTTACAAATAACTGGGATGGTTTAAGGGAACTTTGAAACAACATGACATAACAATATCTGCATCATAAGGATACCAGAAGGAAAAGAAAGTGATCAAGGGATAGAAAACCTGTTTGAAAAAACAATGACAGAAAATTTTCCTATCCTAGTTATGAAAAAAGTCACAAAAGTTCAAGAATCTTAGAGAGCCCTAATCAAGAAAAATCCAAAGAGTCCTACATTGAGACATACAAAAAATAAAATGACAATAGTAAAAGCAAAGAGAGAATATTAAAGGCAGTGAAAGAAACAGACAGTTACCTACAAGGGAGCTCCAAACAGACTGTCAGCTGATTTCTCAACAGAAACACTACAGGTCAGAAGGGATTGGCATAAAGTATTTAAAGTTTGAAAAGCAAGTATCTGCAACCAAGACTACCATACCCAACAAGATTATCATTTAAAATGCAAGGCAAAATAAAGAGCTTTCCAGGCAAAAAATAAATAAATAAATAAATGAAGGACAAAGGAGTTTGTTAATACCGAACCAGCGCTGCAAGAAATGTTAAAGGAACTGCTTTAAGAAGTAATAAATATAGAGAGAAACATAGGTATAAAAGGATAAAATAGTACCTATCAATAATGACCTTAAATTTGAATGGATTGCATGCTCCAATAAAAAATTACACTGTGGCTGAATGGACAAGAAAACATGACCCATATATATGTTGTCTATGAGATCTAGCTCAGAACAAACAATTTACACAGGCTGAAAATGAAGGGAGGAAAAAATATATATTCCATGCAAATGGAATCCAAAACAAACAAAAAAACTAGCATAGCAATTCTTATATCTGAAAAATATACTTCAAATCAAAGGCATAAAAAGTGAGAAATAAGCCATGGCTGGGTGTCTCAGTGGATTGAGTGCCGGCCTGTAAACCAAAAGGTCGCTGATTCAATTCCCAGTTTAGAACATATGCCTGGGTTGCAAGCCAGGTCCCCAGTAGGTGGCATGCAAGAGGCAAACACATTGATGTGTCTCTCCCTCTCTTTCTCCTTCCCTTCCCCTCTCTAAAAATAAATAAATAAAATGCTTAAAAAATGATAAACAAAGTCACTACATAATACTAAAGTGATCAATGCAACAAGAGGATATAACTCTTGGAAACATACACACACCCAATATAGGGGCACCAAAATATATAATGAAAATCTTGATGGACTTTAAGGAAGAGATCAACAGCAATACAGTCATTGTAGGGGATTTAACAACCCATTGTCATCATTGCATAGAACTTCCAGACAAAAAATCAACAAGGAAACAGCAACTTTAAGTAACACCAAATTGAATGGTTTTAATTGCTATTTATAGAATATTTCATTGCAAAACATCAGAATACATATTATCCTCAAGTGTACATAGATCATTCTCAAAGTTAGACCACATGGTAGGAGCTAAAAAATGTCTTAACAAATTCAAGAAATCTGAAATCATATTAAGCATTTTCTCATATCACAATGGAATGAAACTAGAAACCAACCTCTGTGAAAAAAATTAAAAATCATTTAAATTCATGGAGACTAAGTGCCATATTATTAAATAATGAATGAGTCATCTATGTAATCAAGGAAGAAATAAAAAACTGCCTGAAAACAAATGGAAATGAACACACAACAGCCCAAAACCTATGAGGCACAAGGAAACCACTTTTGTGAAGGAAGTTTATGGCATTATAGACATACTTCAATAAGTTAGGAAGATCTCAAATAAATAATCTAATCATACAGTTAAAAGAATTAGAAAAACAACAACAAACAAAGCCCAAAGGGAATAGGAGGAAGAAAATAATCAGGATCAGAATGGAAATAAATGGCATAGAGACTAAAGAAACAATTCAAAAAATCAATGAATCTAGAGCTATTTCTTTGAAAAGACAAACAAAATTGATAAGCCTGAATGAAACTCATTAAGAAAAAAGACAGAGCACCCAAATTAATAAAATCAGAAATAAAAAAAGAAGAAATACAATGGATCCAACAGAAATGGAAAGGATTGTAAGAAAATACTATGAAAATATATGCTGAGAAATTGAACAACCTGGGTGAAATGGACACATTTCTAGAATCACACAATCACCCAAGACTGAATCAGAATGAAGTAGATAACCTAAATACACTGACATCAAATAATGAAATCAAAGCATTAATCAAAGAACTCCCAGCAAACAAAAGTCCTTCACTGGATGGCTTCACAGGTGAATTTTACCAATCATTCAGAGAAGAACTAACGTCTGTCCTCCTCAAATTATTTAAAAACTTCAAGAAGAGAGAAGACTTCCAAGCTCTTTTTACAAGACTAGTATTATCCTAATTCCAAAACCATATAGACACAACAAATAAAGAAAACCATAAATCAATATCCCTGATGAACATTGATGCTAAAATACTCAAGAAAATATTAACAAACCAGATTTAGCAGTACATTAAAAAGACCACATGCCATGATCAAGTGGGGTTTTTACCTGGGTTGCAAGGGTGGTACAATACTCACAAATTGATAAATGAGATACATCGCATAAAATGAAAGATAAAAATGACATAATCATATCATAGACAGAAAAAGCATTTGATGAAATCCAGCACTTATTTATGATAAGAACTCTCTGAAAAGTGGGCATAGATGGAGTATACCTCAATATAATAAAAAGTTCATACACAAAAAACCTACAGCCAATGTCATACTCAATTGAAAAACTCAAAGTGATTCCCATAAAAGAAAGACAAAGACAGGGATGTCTGCTTTCACTACTCTTATTCAACATAATATTAGAAGTCCTAGCTACAGCGATGAGACAAGAATAAGTTATAAAAGTCATTCGAATTGGAAAGGAGGAAGTAAAATTGTTATTATTCAAAGACAACATGATCTTGTAGAACTAAAACACTATAGGCTAAAAAAAAAGTTACTATACCCAATAAATGAATTTGGCAAAGTAGCAAGATACAAAAACAATACTCAGAAATCAATGGTATTTCAATACACCAATAATGAACTACCAGAAAAAGAAACTAAGAAAACAATTCCCTCTACTATTGCAATGAAAAAAAAAATGAGGTACTGCTGTTCCCACCAAGAAGGAGGCGTAGGTAGAAACCTTTCACTTCTTTGCACAACCAAAAGAAGGATAACAAACAATCTGAAATCAATAAACAACTAAGAGCACCAGAAAATCAAACTACATGGAACTTTGACAACAAAGGTATTAAAGAAAAAATCAACCAGAACAACCAGATGAGTAAGGCAGCAGACAACAGGGCCAACGCAGAAAAACTGTGGCAACGTTTTGGACCTTGGGGGGTTCTGGCTGCCCGGCTTGGTGGACTGTGAGGGAGGGGCTGACTTAAGGGGATTCAGATGTGGCTGTGGGCTATGGTGGTTGTGGCAGTAAGAGAAGCTCCCAGTCACACATGACAGTCTGTTAAAAATTGTGCTAGAGATGAGCAGGAGAGCTGCCCTGTTCCCTCTCTGGCCCCTCCCCCACAGGCAGCACTGTAGTGCAAGAAAGAGGGTTGCCCTGATTGGGTGAATATGCAAGGCCCTTCCCCCTTACAACCTATCAGCTGTGCCAAGACAAAGGAATATGGCCCAAATGAAAAAAAGCAGAGTAAAGCCTCAGAAAGATAGCTGAGCGAGGATGAGGTCGCCAACTTATCCAATGGAGAATATAAAGCTCTGGTAATCAAAATGCTCAAAGATGTGATTAAGCTTAGTCAAAAAAAATGAAAAAAAAACAAAAAAACAAAAACAAAAACAAATAAAGGATACCCAAAGTAAAATAAAGCAGAATGTTCAGGGAACCAACAGTAACAAGAAGGAAACCAGGACTCAAAGCAACAATGTGGAACAAAAGGAAAAAAATAGACATCCATTCAGAACAAACTGAAGAAACAAGAATTTGAAAAAGTGAACAAACCTCTGGAACAACCTGAAACATTCCAACATCCTAATTATAGTGATGTCAGAAGGATAAGAGGAAGACCAAGAAATTGAACATTTATTTGAACAAATAATGAAGGAAAACTTCTCCAATCTAGTGAAGAAAATAGACTTCCAGGAAGTCCAGGAAGCCCAGAGAGTCCCAAAGAAGTAGGACTCAAAGAGGAACACACCAAGGCACATCATCATTAAGTTACCCAAGATCAAAGATAAAGAGAGGATCCTAAAAGAAGCAAGAGGAAAGGAAAGAGTTACCTACAAAGGAGTTCTTATTAGAATATCAGCTGATTTCAAAAAAGAAACCTTGCAGGCAAGAAGGGGCTGGAAAGAAGTATTTGAAGTCATGAAAATCAAAGACCTACATCCAAGATTACTCTATCCAGCAAAGCTATCATTTAGAATGGAAGGGCAGATAAAGTGCTTACCAGATAAGGTCAAGTTCAAGGAGTTCATCATCACCAAGCCATTATTATATGAAATGTTAGAGGGACTTATCTAAGAAAAAGAAGATAAAAAATATGAACAGTAAAATTACAACAAATTCACAACTGTCAACAAATGAACCTCAAAGAAAAGAAAA
>PVKM010002534.1:0-64173 GCA_004027735.1 Carollia perspicillata | reverse complement strand
TAAAAACCACAGGATTACAGGAAAAATGCAGTTTGTGTGCCAGATTTCAAATTCAATTTTTCTTTATAAAAAGTCTAGTATGCGTTCCCTTGAAACAGTACCTAAGAAAATAGCTCATGTTTATGGAGCCAGCCTCTGTTCTAAGATTTTCCCACTTATTGATTCACTTAATCCTTACAACAACCCAATGAGATAACTTCATATGTGTTCATTTTTCAGGTGGTGAAACTGAGACAGAGAAGTTGAATAACTTGTTTAGGGTTTGGAATTCCCACTAGCAATGGGATTTTAATTCAGAAGTCAAAAACAGGAAGAGAGTTTAGAAGTTCAAAATTCTTTCCATGGATTAATTTGTATTACTTTTCAATAATGCTATGAGATAAATGTACAGACTGGCCCTACTTTTATTTCTGTGTATTTCTCTTTATAAAGAAATCCAAAGAATGAATTTGGATTTCTGACTGTCATGAAGACAAAAAGTAAAATCAGCTCTAGAAGATGAAAACACAGGGGTGGGCAAAAGTAAGGTCACAGTTGTGAGAACATGAAACATTTATTCTTGTATTATTATGTATTAATTATTACACTACTTATCTGTATTACAACTATGAACCTGCTTTTGCTCACTCAATATGAATTAAGAAGAAGGCCAAAGACATTTTTTTTAAGTTTTGATATAATTTCGGAATTCATAAAAGTTGCAGGAGGACAGAGGGTTTTTTTGTTGTTGTCATTGGCTTGTTTTGTCTTTTTAAAGAAAATATTGGGTTGCCCAGATAGGCCCTTTCAGAAGTCATGGATAGCACTGGGCTGAGACCTCAGGGGCAGCTGTTTTCTGTTAGACTGTTGTTCCCCTAAAGCCAGGATCAGCCACTGAGGATGGAATTAGGCAACGAGGCTTCAAATTCTGGCTTTGTCCCTCATGTCATCTGTATATGTTATTTGGCACTGGAATCTCAATTTATTCACCCAGTTCATAAGACAATTTCACTCAATTTGTAAAACAGGGATACACTCCCAGGTTTATTGTGGGAATTATGAGAGATAGTGCCTGCAGGGACATCTGATATTTTGTATGTGCATGTTCATCTTCTAAGATTGCACTTTTGCCCAGTAACTGTATTAAAATGTATAGTTTCCATACGGTACACACCTGTGAAGTTCTAACCACCATGCAACATGCTTGTCATGCCTTATCACCCTAACTCCTCACCACTCAAAATACGGTCCTGGGACCAGCCACATCATCAGCACCTACGTTTGTCAGAAATGCCACGTCTCACCCTGGCTGGTGTTAAAGTTTGAGGAGTGTTGGTATGATCTCAACTATTCTCCAAGTAAGTAACAATAAGCTGCATTTCCAAAGGAGGTAAGGGAAGGTCAGAGATGAAATTACTTGTTCTAAACCACATAGTCCTGGCATTGGCTTTCTCACATATCCGGTTCCCTAGTCCCACTCTGCCATCCAACACCCTCAATCCAATGTCAATCCTAACATTTGCAGAGGAGTCCAGGAAGAGTCCACTGCTTCACAGCAGTCTCGGTGGGATCATGCCTAATGGCAGGAGCCAAAACTGGACTCAGGCTCCCGGGGTCAGTCACAGGGTATGTGACTCTTCCCTATTTTCCCTCCTTGTTCCCTGAGCTCTTACCTCAACTGGATGCCAGATTGTTTATAACTCTCCCTCTTTATGGTCCAGTTAGCTTTTCCTCTGTCCAAGGCAAATCCTCCTCCACAGCATGTGCTTCCTGCCCCTCTCCTCCCATCCGTCTAAGCCAAGAGCCTCCTCCAGCTCAGTTCCAGGAATGAACATTGTCCTGTGGCCGCTGGCAGCTTAACACAGCAGCTGAGACCCTGTGGGTCTCTAGCTCAGGGCCCATGAAGAGATTTTCAATAGCGAGGGCTGAGGTGTGAGGATGGTCTATATCCTTTCAGGAAAAGTCTGTCTGTCTATTGATATAGATCCCTAAGCTGTATCCCCCACCCCTTATACTCCTGTCTTTAGTATACAACTTGTCCCTAAGACTACAATTGGACATTCAGGAATGAAATGGGTTGAGAGAATGACCATAGGTGCTGATTCAAAGTGTAGTAAAGCTTTAAACCTCAAGTGGATCACTTGGTTTGTGTTTAAGGCACTCTATTTTTTGAGATTTCCCTCTCTGGGGCTGGTGGGAGGTTGCAGAAGGAATCATAGAGCCCTTTTCTCTTCTCGCCCTGGGATCCCTCCGGACACCATATCTCTGCTTGAGGCTTCTCAGGAATTACCTTGTCTACTTTATCAGTGACAAGGATCATGCTGGCAACTCCAAAGCCCGTTACTAAGTGTTCATTAATAACAACCATGTACAGACGAATCTGTATTGAATCATAGTTCCCTATGGACTTCCATTGTGGTTTTTGTATACTCGTTCCCCCAATTTTGTTTTTGCAGGAGCAGGAAAAATGTTAAGCATCATCACAAAATGATTCTTCCTAAGAAAAGTTTTTTTAAAAGGTGCCTGTTTTTTTTTATTAGCTATTCCAATTCATTTGAATTTGGTCATTTCCCAACCAATAGCCAAAACAGATGGACAAGCATATCCTCTCAGCTGCTCCGAGTTGAAAGGTCACAGAGTGTCCTGAACATGAGGCAGATACAGAAAACAGTAAGTGAGGACCAGGCTGTGTTGCAACAGGAAGAAAGCTGAGCAGTACTGAGTCTGACCTAAAACTCTATTGCTGGAGAAATTGAGGCCAGAGCTTGACCCCGGTCACATAGGCAATAATGGTAGATCATGGGCTAGGACCTGAGCTTGTGACACCTAATCCATTTGTGCTGCATACACTTTTCCATGAGCCATTTCTTTCTACAGACTTGGGGAAATATTTGGATTTGTTCGAAGTCTTTCATACAACCTTAAAAATTCATACAAATTCTGCATTTTATAGCACCCTTCACCCTGTTTCCTGGCATTTGAAAATCATGTATCCTAGCATTTCCTCATGACTCTTGGGGTGAAAATGGATGCTTCTAGGGTTAGCCTAGCATCCTCATATCTCCTGAAACCCTGCCAGGGGTCCTGATTTTGGAAGCCTTCCAACTTTCCCCATGTGATTTCCAGTAAAGCTTTTAATTTTTCAAATGTGTGGCTATGCTGTTTTCTGTAATCTTTGATGATTAATTAGGTCCATTTGGTTTGGTCAGTACACAGAACTGATAATCATGTGGAATAGATCTGAATGAATGTTGAAAGTCAGCAACTCTGCACTCATCTTTCATGTCAGCCTCCTCCCTCTGGCAAGGAGTTTCAGGCTTTCAGATGTGCCGTGTAGCTACCCATTGGAGGTGGGTGTTCTGTAATCCCTGGGGAGTGGGAGCATTGAGAAGAATTCTAAAGATAACCGGCCTCCCTCTGGGCCTTTGCACATGCTGTTCCTCCACACTGTAATGCTTTTCCCTGCTTCTTTGCCAGGCAAATGTCCTATTCATTCTTTCAAAAGTGCCAGATGCTATTATCTTCATCTGATTCTCTCTATCCCTTCTCCTTTAAATCTGTATCCCCTTTTCTGTGTTTGTAAAACATAGATCGCTTTCTTGAAAATAGTCTGTCTTTCCATTTAAACTCTTTGAAGGTGTGGCTATGTCATTTTTGTATCTCCACATGGCTTGTTAACACTTTTATGTCATAGCTGTTTAATCAGTCTTGTTGATTTGGATTTCTAAGTCAGGAAAAAGCATAATTTAGGTTGCTTTTGCCATATGAAGAGCAAGAGAGGATGCATTTCTCCTTTCTTCTCAGGAGACTTAGGAAAGTTCTCATGTTTGGGTCTTCTTTTTTTGGTGTCACATTAGCATAAACAAAAGTCTAACTCTTTATATTTCTTTCCCAACAATGGCTTTAGTTTAAGTAAGCTCACTCTGAGAGAATATTTGGGATATGCTACAGTCCTAAACGGAAAAAGTAAAGAGCTCTTTATGGAGCGTATGCTATAGAAAGTTCTTTTTCAAAGTAATCCCTGCCTGTCTATGTCTCTGAGGTCTAGATGGCATCTTTATATGCCTGGCGCCTTGCTGCCAGAGGGGGTCTAGAGCTTGCTTGGTCCAGGCCTCAGGATGAAGGAGGAGGAACTGACCTTCAGTGGAGCTCCGTCCTATATGATTTGACAGAGAGTGGACAAAAAGATTGGACATGACTGGGCTTAGATAGTCACCTCTTTGCAAACCACGCCTCAATTCCTAAGAGACATAATGTGAAAGCATTTCTAATTTCATCGTGAGGTGCAAATAGTCTGTATTAGTCAGGGCAGGTTAACTGTGAAATCATTCATGCCCAAGTCTCAGTGGCTTAATACGGTCAAGTATTATTTCTGCCATCTATCACAAATGCATGTGGGACCTTGGGTATGCGTGTGGACGGGAAGAGCGGGTTTACTGCATGTAGCCATTTCAGGACCTGGGCTCCTCCTATCAGTGGCCCTTGTTATACCCTTTGACCTCAAAGCCTTTTTCTGGATCCTCTACATCTGGCTGGCAGATGAGGGCCAAGGGATCAAGGGAGTATATTGTATGCACTAGAAATGGCATACATCACTCCCACCTTCATGCCATTGGTGAGACCCCAATCATATGGTCCCAGTAAACTGCAGAGGAGGGTGGGAAATGTAGTGTCGTTGTGGCCCTAGGAAGAAGAGGGAATGGGTCTGTTGATTATCTAACCACTTGGCACATGGACCTTGTTGGATTTATTATTGTTATTATTAATATTTTGCTTTTCATCCTTGATATTGGTTACTAAATAATCCTAACTGGGAAGGTTAAGTGAAGGAGATGAACAGATTTACCATCTCTACAGAGCCTTCCCTGATTTCTCCTCACTTCTGCCTTCTCATTTTGATATGTTTCAACCCTGAATACCAGGAATACTCTGGAAAGGCCTCCCTTAGGTCTCTGCCTCTTTCCAGTCTAATGGTATACAACTCATGTGACCACATCCCTCAAGGGATGCACCGTTCATGTGTATAACTCCCACCACGTTGCGTCCTGCATACTGCGGGCAATCACTAAAGATTTATGGAATTTACAAATGATTGAACCCTCAACTCCCTTACCCTCATTCCAACATGACATGGCATTGGCCGAGTTTTACACGCATTGGGAGTCTGAGGACCCACAGCTCCTGTACCCACAGCAATGACAGTCCAACCTCCAGACTAGGACCAGAGAACTTAATGAAGCTAAATAGCTGTAATGGATAATGCCAAATTACATACACACAGAAGTTCATATAATTACACATTCTTTTCAAAAAGTATCATATTAATGTTTTTCTCATCTGAATTGAAAAAGAAATCATGGCCTGAAATTTAACTCAGGAAGTGGCAAATTTGTGTATGTGTTTGGATTAGATGGATGCAACCAACAGATTCCACCTGTTCACCTGGGAGACGAAGAGCCAGCAGGATGTGGAGCGCGCGGCCCGCTGCGTTCTCTGCTACGGTGCGTCTGGACCGCATTTCTGCCGAGACCAATGTTTTTAGAGTAGATGAATTCTTTGGTGGCCACAGGCCAGATCTGTTCTGCAGATGTGTATTTGCTTGGCATGTGTAGAGTCTTAGAATCTGGGAATTTCCTACTAATTCTGGATGACCAGTTTTTCTTAGGAAGTCAGACTACTCTGGAGAATCATAGATGCTGGGTTCCCATGTGGCCACAGTCAGCCAGAGCTGAGTTGTGCCTACTCCCCTTTTGTGGGGCAAGTGTCTGCTAGTGACCCACATTTCCTTCCCCTGCCAATTGCCTTACCTCTGGTCTGCTCTGCTTACTTACCTGTCCTGCCAGGTTCCTGTAGATGGCTGGGCTCATGTTCCATCCTTAGTGACACCTTAGTGTGAAGGGCAGACCACTGAACCAAGAATCAAGAGTCCTGGTTTAGGCCTGGATTTACCATTGACTACCAGCCGGATATTGGCAAGTCATTCAACGTCTCTGTGTCTTCAGGCTCGACCGCTCTATCCCACACCTTATACTAGCCTGAGCCTGAGAGAACTCTGTGCTGAAACCTGTGCCTGCCCACGTGTGGAGGGCTCTCATCCATCCCCACATCACACAGGGCTAGAGTGAGTCCTACTGGTGAAATCATGAGGGGATTTAATTGTTCCCCTTTCTTGATCCACACAAAGACCTAACACTGCCCTGAGAGATTTGGTCCTGAGAACTCAGCCAAGTCACATGCAGTAATTGCCATTTGCAGAGTATATTATAATTGATGAACTGCTTTCACATCCATCATTTCATTTGACACATTGTCTCTCTGGGCCTCAGTTTTCTCTCCTGTAGAAGCATACACCTAGCTGGTATTTACTGAGCTTGAGCTTTTCTTGAACTGGGCATTGTTCTGAGCAGTTACATATATTAATTCATTTTTTAAATTTAAACCTCACAAGGTAGGTACTGTCATTATCAGCATTGTCTCTGTTTGACAGATGAGGAAACTGAGGCAGTGGGGAGGCTGAGTAATTTTCCCAAGGTCACATACCCAGTAAGAGGTAGGATGTGGACTGAACCAGGCAGATGTCCATGAACCTAAAGATTAAGAACATTAAAAACATCAAGTGTGATGCCCTGGCTGGTCTGGCTTTGTGGATTGAGTGTGGGCGTGTAAACCAAAGGGTCGCCAGTTTGATTCCCAGTCAGGGCACATGCCTGGGTTGCCAGCCAGGTCCCCAGCAGGGGGCATGAGAGAGGCAGCCACACACTGATATTTCTCTTCCTCTCTTTCTCCCTCCCCGTCTGTCTAAAATTAAATTAAATTAAATTAAATTAAATTAAATTAAATTAAATTAAATTAAATTAAATTAAATTAAATTAAATTAAATTAAATATTAAATTAAATATTAAATTAAATTAAATTAAATATTAAATTAAATATTAAATTAAATTAAAAAATAAATCTTAAAAAAAAACCCAAAACATTAAGTGTGAAATCAAATCGCCTCAATTCTTTCTTCTGAAAAATGGGCATTTACTTACAGCACACATCTGCTGGCTTTGTCAATACAATGCAAATAGCGCTCAGCGGAGGCTATCCTTATCGAGAATCTGGAAATGTGTTTGCACAGAAAGTGATGCCTGGTAACTCTGATCTCTCCCCACCCTTCCTTCCCAGACAAGTGCCAACCAGCCCTGGAGTGCAGGTCAGGCATGCCTGGCCCCCTGGCGATGGACATGGACGTGGCATTCGTGGTGGATAGTTCCCACAGCGTCGGACTCGATGTGTACCATGCCGCGTTGAGTCTAGTGGATGCCACGCTCAACAACCTGGAGGTGGCTGCGCAGCCGAATGCATCCCTCTACGGGGTGCGCGTGGCTCTGGTGACACACACAACTCCGGGCTTCTGGCCGGGAGCGGGACGCCCACCTGTACTTGAGGGTTTTCTTCTGACCTCCTATAGCCACCGGGCACAGATGCAGAGGCACATCCATGAGGTCTCGGGCCACCCCCTGCAGGGAGCCCCAGCTCTGGGTCACGCCCTTGAATGGACAGTAGAGAAGGTGCTCTTGGCAGCCCCCCTGCCCAGGAGGGCACGGGTTCTCTTCACCATCGTGGCCAGCGAGACCAGCAGCTGGGACCGGGAGAAGCTTAGGACTTTGTCCTTGGAGGCCAAGTGCAAGGGGATCACCCTATTTGTGCTGGCCTTGGGCCCCGGTGTGGGAACCCATGAGCTGGCTGAGCTGGCTCAAGTGGCCAGCATCCCCTCTGAGCAGCACCTACTGCACCTGGAAGGGATCTCAGACCCAGAGATGGACTATGCCCAGGGCTTCACGCGTGCCTTCCTGAACCTCCTAAAAAGTGAGCAGTCCCTGAGCACTGGGGATGCCCTGTGTGGGCTGGGGTGGGAAGAAATACTTACTCAGCCTGGCATTTGGGCAAACAGGTGCCCACTGAACCTTCATCCTTGCTGAGGTATATGCAGCTCCACAGCCTCTGGGGGGCCTCTAGAGAGCACCCCATTTCCCAAAATCACTGAGCTGTCATTGTTCTCACACTGTGCCAAGTCCAGTGCTGCTTTCTCGTTAGCTGGTGGTTGGGAGGCTTCGGGTTTCCACCTAACCTCTCAGTTTTCTCATTTACCAAAATGAGAATTACAGTCTCTTATTTGTGAAGCCTACATTCAGATACGTGCATGGAGGGCCTTTGAAAGCACCAATGATGTGAAAACACAAGGCATAGTTATTGCTATTACTATTTCCCATAATGCAGACTTGAGAATCCAGTAGTGTATAACAGCACTTCTCAAACATGCACAGGCATCTCCTGGGGATCTTGTTAAAATGTGGATTCTGTTTCAGTAGGTCTGAGCTGGGGCCTGAGATTCTGCATTTTTAACAAGCACCCAAGTGATGCTGATACTGCTAGTTCACGGACCACACCTGGAGTAGTAAGAGTTTATGGCATTTATTTTCCAGGGACTTGCCAGGAAGTGAGATAGGAGTCCAGGGTCTCCCACCTCAGGTGGGTGGATGAAGCCAGCAGTGGAGGTTAAGGGGCACACTGACGGTGCAGTCTTGTCCTTGTGCCCTCACCTCCAATCAGAACTAGTTGAAATGAATTCCTGGGCAACCAGTACCAGAGCTGAATTCTCGCATGATCATGGAGATTGTTGGGATTCAGGAGTGGATATTGTCCTGGTCACATTTCCAGGAATTTGTCTTGGGCTTTGTCCAAAACAAGTCATGTGCGGGGTGCCTCGATGTGACCTGTGGGGCCTCTTGCCCTCTCTGCTGGGAGACACGAGTTTCTGTTTGTAAGTGGGTGTGACATCTTGTCAGGAACCTTGAGGGACATCTGACCCTTAACACTGAAGGAATGAAAGGGAGTCTGATGGACATCTTAGAAGTCCTGACAGAGCATTTGTGCTTCTCCATTTCCAGAGGTACAAAGATCAATGATTTGGTCCTCATCCTTGTTTGGCTACTACCGAACTATGTGATCCTAGAATTTTAGATTCCTTATTGTTGTAGCAGATGGAGGAGAGATTTGGAATGTAAGGCTGATGGCTTAGCGATTCTTTGAGGGAAAAGAAGGCTGAATGAGTCACTTTTCTAGCCTGTTTTGATTTCATTTTACTTTATTTTTTGTTTTATTATGTTAGGTTGAATTTTATGTTTTCTTATATTCTTTTATGTTGTGATTTTACTTTCCTTATATATAATAGGATGCATTTTATGCTTCTTATTTTTTATTTGCTTTTATTTTTGTATTTATTTTATGCTTTGCTTGAATTTATTTTACACCTTTTTGATCAATGGAGATTTTGTTTTATGCTTTGCTTTATTTTTATTTTGTTTTGTTTATTTTTGCTCTATTGTATATTTAATTTTATGCTTTATTTGATTTTATTTTATGTCTTAAGGTTTTTTTGTGTTAATGGATAGCATTTTGGTTTTATGCCTTATTTTATATTATGCTTCCTTGTATTTGTCTTACATTATTTTATTAGATTTGGTTTGATTTTTACATTTTATTTTCAGGTGGAACAAATCAGTACCCACCCCCAGAGCTCAGTGAAGAATGTGGGGGCCCCAGCCGAGGGGACACTCGGCTGAAATCAGATGGGCTTATCAAGAGGTAGGCTGAGGGAAGAACAGAGGTTGTCGCATAGCCCTGTCCCCTGCAGGAGACTGTACTGTCTCCCTAAAGCAAGGTCACAGGCAATGCCAGTCCTTGACTTCACCCATACTATTGGGATTTGAATGTTCCTGTGTTTGACAACTTTGATATGGTTTGGTTTTTCTTTCCTAAAGAGTAATACAGGACTAAAATAAAAAACACTCAAAGAGTACATAAGTATATAAAGGTAAAATTAAAAATTTCCATTCCACCCCATGCCTTATTTTCTAATCCCATGTCCAAAGAAGTAAAATCAATCATGGTAAACATGCTATTGTGACCTTTGTCCAAACCCCTCTGCAAACCTAAGAAGGTAGCCAATGTGATAACAAAGTCATTGGGAAACACCGAAACCTAAGGCTTATTGAGCCCAGAAATATCATTTGGAAATTGAACCTCTCAGCTCTCGTGGTTCGGTTATGCAGTTTGACATGGATTGTTTCTGCACAGGTGGCGCAAGCACCCGAGCGGCATATCTGTCTTTGCTACCGATTTGGGAGCAGTCGAAGCAACAGACTTTGTTCCAGAGGAGAACAGAACAGCCACGATGACATCTATAACTCAGAAAGCACTCAAAAATTATGAAAAGAATGGATATGCCACGGAGGAAAATGAACAAGAAATGTCTGCAAAACAAAAGAAAAATGGTTGAGTTCACTTTTTAAAGTCTTTATCTCAAAAAAATTCCTGTGTGCTGTGTTAACATGCAAATTTTAGCTCTATATACTTCCCTTCCAAGTGCACAAATTTTTGTATGCCACTAAAGAAATTAATCTCAGGACACATGTAAAGGCTAGCTTTAACTTGAATGTAGAACTGGAGTTGAATGGAAGCTATTTTGAGGAGTGTGATGGGGGCACACCCTGTGAATTGTCTGTATTAAATTGTGGAGATGCAATGATCTGTTGCAGAGGTGGCAACATCCTCCCGACCTTGAGGGAAAACACACTGGCTTGTAGAAGGCTCCTTCATCTATGGGTGGCCACATAGGTTCTGACCAAGTTGCAGAAAGTTTTGGGTCCACCACAACTGTAGCATTGATTTAGGATTGTAGCATGTTGTAATACAGATGCCATGTGACTTCTTACATGGGTTCAACCAAATGAGCAAAATATTGACTGGTTTAGAAACAGATTTGGAGGGGTTGGACTCTGAAGTTTTTAAAATGCAGGGAAAAGGTGGCCAGAAGAGTTTCTACTGTGTGATGTGGTCAGTCCTGCTTACATTAAATGAGAGATAATTGCCCTGAGGTATTTTCTTTCAATTTTTTAAATTGATTTGAGAGAGAGAAAGAAAGAGATCAATTTTTGTTCTTCCACTTATTGATGCATTCATTGGTTGATTCTTGTATACGCCCTGACCAGGGATCAAGCCCATCATCAGGAGGCTTGGTGTGTCAGGAGGATGCTCTAAGCAACTGAGCTACCCAGCCAGGGCCTTGCCCGGAGGCTTCGAATGTGCCTAGATGCTTCCCTATCTGGGGCTGCTAGTGAAGTGGCCATGGGAAAGTTATTTAACTCTCTGTGGCTCAGTTTTATGATCTGTAAAGTGGGGATTATGTGAATACCTATCTCATAAGGTTGTTTTGAGAAAGAAGTGTTATTAATCTATGTTTTTGTCACAGAGTAAGCATATAATCCAAGCTAGCTATTAAGATGCCGATATGTTCTACCTCTTAGATTGCAAAGCAAATAATAAAACCAGGTAGAGGAATGGGCACTCTCAGTAGGGACAGTAACATTTTACTCTTTAGCCTAAAATTAAGCATCAAACAACTTATCTTGATGATTGTTCTGTTTTCAGTATAAAATATTCTCAGATAATCTTACTAAGGCAGTGATTTTTAGTTTTGGCTGTAGATTGGAAACCCTTAGGAATATTTAAAAACTCTCAGTGCCTCGACCTCATCCCAGACCAATTCAATAAGCGTTGCTGGGTGGGGGACTTGCCCAATAATTCCGCTGAGCAACCAAGAGTGAGGACCACTGCTCTAAGGCATTCCTTCCCACAAACTCAAGGTGAAAAAGGTGGAGGAGAGCTTACTGGTCATCTAATCCAGTTCTATTCGCAGACAAAAACTGAGGCCTGGAGGTTCCCCAAATCTCTCACCCACTCTGTAGGTTGGTTCTGACCAGTCCCTCTCCCACTGCTTTCCAAGGCTATTCTAAATCCTCATCACCTCCTCCAGCTCCTTCCTGCTTGTCTCTTTTCTCTAGCTGGCGTCCTTAGTTTTTTGCTTTTAAAAGGAAGAAAAGTGGCCAGGTGCAACTTCCTGTACTGGTGTATACCCTGTCTACCTGCCCTCCAGTCAGAGAAAACAGCGGTCCCTTGTCTTCAACTGTTCCCAACTATCAAAAACCCCGAGTGGCTCTTTCAGAACTCAGTGACTCGAGCTCCTTGGGAGGCAGCCACTGTTGGCTGTTACCTTCTTCTTCAATCCCTCCTCTCTTTTGGCTTCAGAGATATTCTTATCTTGTTCTACTGCTGATCGGCCCATCTTTGTGGGCTCCTGTTTCCAGGTCCATCCCCACAGAGAGATCCAGGTTTTATGGAACCTGAGATTTATACTATTTAGGGGCCCTCCTTAAGAAAATAATACAAAATTATTAAAATTAAATTCAAAAGGGAATACTTATTTAGAAGGGATTTATGCAAATGAGGGGCCCTCGACCTGCAATGCCTTCCCCAAGTTTCTGTCTTCCATTCTCTAAGGACGTTACATGGACCACTGGGGCAAGCCTTCCTACTGTGACTGCAGCTGGCCCCTCTGTACTGATGACTCCAAATTTTCTTAGCTTCCATCCTAACTCTCCTGAGCTGCAGACCAGTATATGCAATCAACTACCTTCCGGACGGCACCATTGAACCTGCCCACAGTCATCTCAGACAAACTCAGCTGAACAAACTGGACGCATCCTTCCCATTCAAACCTTCTCCTCCTTTATTCCTTTACTGGAATGAACCCCCACGGGCCCAGTATTGGAAAGCCAAAGCCCAAACATCATTAGTTGTCTCCTCTCCTCACCGCCTGCCTCCAGCTGGCGACCACATCTTGGTGTGACTTCCTCCTCAGCGTCTCTCATGATCCGTCCCCCTTCCCACAATCTTCCCTCTTAATGCCTTGGCTTTCACCTCCAGTGTCATTGCAGTGCTGCCTAACAGGTTTTATTTCTTCCAATTTGTCCTCCTTCCAATTCCATTCTAAACGCCAAATTAATTCTTCTACAATGGAAACCTGGTTATGTCATTTCTTTTCTTCTTTATTTCCCAGTGGTTTATGAGATAACGTTCAGATGCCTGGATGAGGCACACGGGTCCCTGCGGTTGGTCCCTGCTGTGCCCTCTGGGGGCCTGCTGCCGTCCACTCCCCTATCTCTACCTTTTGTGCTATTTGCAATTGCCCCTTATGCCCTGTTCTTTATTCCAAGTCTTCATGTCATTGCTCACGCTCATCTGTCCATTTGCATCCTCTGCACAGTGTCCACCTGGATTACATCTACTCATCTTTTAATACTCAGGTCAAGTTTCACTCCTACTTAAGAATCTTTCCTGGCCCCCACATAGTCTTAAATTTTCATGGTCTCCTTCGTGCCCCTGTATCTTAAATCAAATTCTGCCATAGTGCCTGCAACCTTTCATTGCACCTACCTGTGAGGAATTAAATGTCATTTCTTGTCATAGAAGCCAGGCCGATCCTGGTATACTTTTCAATTTCAGTGTTATTGCCAAAGCACACAGATCAATTTACTTATTTATTTTTGCTTTTTCTTCCAAGTAAAGCTACATTGTGAGACATCTATAGCAGGAGAGAGAACCAGCCCAGGCACGGTGCGGTTTCACTGTAGCTGTTCTTCATGCCTATCCAGCTCTCTTCCTTCTCCTCCCCTTTTCTTCATTCCTGGATTCCATGGGCTTGAGTAAAGCTGGTTACTGCTGCAGAATTCTTCCAAGAAGGCAAAAGTTAACACTCATGGCAAAAATAATGCCATTGTAAAATCGGGGGCTAATAGCAATTACTTGGGTGAAACCTTGCTTACTCCCCAATGCCCTATTATGCTGGCGAAAGAAAACTTAAGACTCTGAGGCTTCCTTAGGTTGCAAAGAATGCCTTAGAGATAAGTAGTTTAAAGCATTTAGGATTTACTTACCTCTAGTTCTGCTGACCAACTACTAGCCACATCAGCTATTGAAGTATAAAATTATTTGAAATTAAACAAAACTGAAAATTCAATTCCTTGCTTGCAATAGCCATATTTGAGACACCTGATAGCCACATAGGCATTGGCTACTCTATTGGGCATTGGAGACACGGGACATTTCCCTCACTGCAGAAAGTTCTGCGGGACAGTGCTGCTCTAGAAAAATAATCTAGGAGAAGCAGCCCGTTTGATTGTCTCCTCGATTAAAGGCAAGGGTAGAGCTTCTAAAGGCAAAAGCCACAAAATGTCACTGGGAAAGATAATGATTTAAACAAGTCCTTGGCTTGTCAGTTTAGAATCCGTTTGTAATGGTACAGGTGGGTGCCAGCTAATTGCTGAGCCCCAGATTGACTTGCTGAACCTGCAGAGTATGGTCAAAAGTTCACCAATGGAGTGTTTTTCTGTTGACTCATAAATTTCGGGAGGAGTATTTGCTCTGGCTCCTTCTCCTGGGCCCTTGCTGCTTGCTCTCTGACCCCTGCCCCCCCACCCCAGCATCCGAGTCACGCAGAAGGCCAGTTCAAATGGGCCTGTTCTAGGCGCAGGGCAATTCTTTACCTCACTGAGTGTATCTCAGCCTCTTGGGCCCAGTGCACCTGGTCCTTCCTTCAAGAAAACTGGTCTGTGCTGATTATACTAATGGGAGGTGAGCAGGCAGCTTTCCAGGAACAGACCGCAAGTGTCATCTCTTGCTTTCTGAAGACAGTGTCTTCTTTATTTGGAAGGGATTGGAAGGCCCAGGGGGAAGCTGTTTGGAGGCTACCACTATTCCGTGCTGCAGGGCGGGCCCGAAACAAGAACACTTGGAAAAATTAATGCCTCATTTAAAATTCCATGTGTGCCAGATTTTGCTCTGCTGTGACTTGTTGATGCTCAGTGCTTTTTTCGTTTTCCAGGACCATCATGTTTTTCTTGTAACAGTTATATTAACTTCTTGGGCAAGTGTCAAGGTACAATAAATAATAAATAAACTGGATTTGCTGAGGCTATTAGAAGGCTATGAGATTAGGCAAGGGATTGAGATGGTTTTAAAATAGAGGGAAATGGCATAATAAGCAAGTAAGGAGTTCTCGGTCTCAGAAAGATTTATTCATTCACGCACTCATTAATACATTGTTTGGTGTATCTGCCATGTGTCTGGCACTCTGCAAAATAATACCTGTAACTGTATGACACCTTTCACATCTGTCCTGTGACGCCTTACAACAAACTTGCGATGAGGGTTTTTTTAAATTGCTGCTTCGATGGTTTAGGAAACTGAGGCTCAGAAAGGTGAAGTTATTTGCTCAAGGTCACACAGCAAATGAGTAGTGAGGCTCAGATTCATTTCCAAGTCTGCGACACCAAACCATGGCTCCTTTCCCGTCATTCTCATGCAGAAAATTCAACTCTCGGCATTTGTTTCATGGCAGGTCCTTGTTTTATGGATCCAATGGAAGGCGAGTGCCAGGACTACATCCTGAAATGGTACTACAGCCAGAAGGAGCGGGCTTGCCGACAGTTCTGGTATGGCAGCTGTGGGGGCAATGCCAACCGGTTTGAAACCAAGGAAGAATGTGAGGTTCGGTGTGTCCCAGCACCTCTGTAGAGCCAGGCAGAGCCTCTGTGTTACCTCTGTGGTAATAGCCGATGAAACCAACATTGCCTACCCTGAGACAGCGCCGCACGGCTCATGAGTAATGCAGCCCCTTCTTTACTCTCAGAGATCGATTCCTAACCCCCTGATTTTTTTCCTGCCAGTGGGGGCTTAATCTGTGATTGGAGAAGGACGGTGTTCTAGTAGTTTAAAAAGGGACCAAAACTTTCCTGAAAGTTACTTAAATGATTTAGAACTGAGTGGAAAAGAAACTTGAACTTCACATAACATTAACTTCTTTGGCTATGTAGCAAAAGAAAAATCAATGTAAGCAGTGAGTCCAAACTAATTTAAAAGTGAGTTGAAACTTGTTTGGTTGTTTTTTTTTTTTTTACTACTGGAAGACCTGGACGTATTCGTCAAAGCAGGGGTTTGGAAAAATGGACATTTATTGTGAAATTTCACCCTGCCTACCTAGTGTGAAAATAAAGGCATTCTCGATAAATCATTTGATGTGACACCCTGTGTGATACCTGCTCACTGCAATCTGCTATACTTGTGACATAGCACCTGATGGAGAGGAAACAGAAGTGACTTTGTCATGGGACCAAGGCTTTGTTATCAACTGCAGCGACTCTTGCCCTTTAAAACTTGGTAACTCAACAATTAAGGCTGACATGTCCATGCAAATGTAAGGGTCTAGGTTCCCCCTGCAGGAAACATTGTGCAGAATGGAAGCTGAGGATAACTGTGGTTTTGTGAGATCTTCTTCTGGCTCACAGTTCAATCTTCAGGCCTCTGACCTTGGGCCCAGGTTCAGGGCAGAGCTAGGCACTGCCTGGAATTCTAGAGCTGCTGGGTACTGAGGGTGCCTGGCACAGGGCCTCTGGATATTCCTGTGTGAATTAGTCTGTTTGTGTTGACAGGCTGGGGAGCTTAAATGACAGAAATTTATTTCTTACAGTTTTGGAGACTGGGAGTCCAAGATCAAGGCGCCCACTGATTGGGTTTCTGGTGAGAACTCTCTGGCCAGAGCTCTCTTCCTGTCTCTCAGACAGCTGTCTTCTTGTTATGTCCTCAAGTAGCCTGTCCTCTGTGAACAGAGTAAAAAAGAGAGGAAGGGAGAGTGAGAGTGAAAGAGGAGGGAGGGAGAGACAGAGGAGAGAGGGTGCCCTGGTTTCTCTCTTTAATAAGGACACTAACCTTTAGGATTAGGGCCCCATCCTTACGACCTTATTTAAACTTTGTTATCTCCAAAAGGTCATATCTCCCAATTCAATCACATTAGGGGTTAGGACTTCCATTATGAATTTGGGGGCAGGTGATGCACAAGCATTCAGTCTCTAACAGGTTATAAGTAGCTGGTGGTTGCGCTCAGGGACCCAGAGTGGAGTTTGCTCTCTGTCAAGTTTCTCTTCAATAATGAAAGTTGTGATTTCTAGAATTCTTTTTATTCTTCCGGTCAAGCCTTGTGACACTGCAGATGGGATAGGAAGGCAGCTTTATATAAAATCATAGAAACATTAAAATTTTCATTCTATTTTATGACTATTTTTTACGTGATCACAAAAGGATAACTGTGTTTATGGTAGCAACTTTGAAATTTAAATTTACGAATCTGTAGAAATGCACATAGAAGAAATAAAGCTCACTTATAATCTTTTCTCCCAAAGATAACCATTTTGGTATAATCCAGGTTTTTTTCCCCAATGCCTGGAACACTATGTTTTTCTTTCTTAACATACTACGTTGTAACCAATTTTGGCTACAGATAGGCAGGACATGGCAGATGCTCCGCCCTGTTGGGCAGAGCTGCTCAGTGCGCAGGTGTGTGTCTGCATATCTTTTTGAGGCCTAACCTCAGCTGCCTGGGCATTTGGGGCCCAGCTTGTCTATCCTGAGGATGGTATATGATTTGAGCTGTGGCCCATTTTCCACTTCTTTGTTCCAATGCTGACCTTTCCACACCTATGAGTCGGGAGCACAAAGGCAAAGACAAGGTGGCAGTGTAACCTTTCCACGGAGCAGCTCTGACCCAGGCAGAAAGTTTACTTCAAAAAACCCTGAGGTACTGAGACAATCTGATCAAGGGGCAGAAACAATGTTATTGTTTTAGATTGCATCCACCCCCCTCTGTACACACAGTTGGTAAAGCACTTCCCATGTTATCTTGTGTATTTGCCCACTTCCTCTACTAAATCTCCAATGATGGCATTGTTCTTTCCAATTTTTCCCATTGCTCTTCCCATTCTCAGAGCAGTGAAGTGGCTTGACCCAGACACATAACAGAAACTGGCCTTGAACTGCTTTTGATCCTAACTCTAGGGCTCCTTTCGATCTACTCGGTTGGTTCCAAAACATGAGCTGTCACCAGCAAGGAAGAAGGATGTGCGGAAATGGAAGAAAGGAATTTCCTGACTGATATAAACAAGCTTAACTTTGATGTCTGCCTCAGATGCTTCCTTCTCCTTGCCAATTTCCCCACCCCCCTGCCTGAGTGGTGGTTCTGGTCTGGCCATAGGTCTGGGAAGACACAGGAATGCGCTGAAAGAGAAGTTGAACTGTGATGCAGCACAATCCTAAAGACAGCCTCGGCCAACCCCACAGGGAGCTTTGGAACTAAAAGGGTTTGTCAGAGTTGCCCCAGGGTGGGCCAAGATGGCTGGGCCTGTATCCCCTGCCTTGGATGGGGGCTGCTCTGGGAAAGGCTGGCTCTTGGGTGAGGTAGCTCTCCAGCTGTGGCAGACCCTGAAGGGGCCCAGCTGAAGGCTGTCTATCAACAATGCTCCTAGCAGCTGGCTCAGTGAGCCCTTCACTGAGGTGGGGGGGTGGATCTGGGGAGCACAGCTCCCTGTCCGTCGTAGTGCCTTTACCTGGAATACCCTTTTGCATTGTTTCCAAACATCCATAGTTTCCAAAATCAAACAGGACACACACAAAAGCATTAGTATGGCATGCAGAGATCTGGACTTTGCATCCATCTCTAGCCTCACTAATGGTGGTAACTGTGCTATCCCTCCACATTTTCACTGGAGCAAAACTAAATACATCACTTATTGTTTTCTGGAAATTCCATATTCAATTCACGCATGCTATTGTCCTTGGTGATGCTTCTGTGGGTAATGCCTTTTTTAACTCATTTGTTTGAAAAATATTTAATAGGCATCTCCTATCTACCAGATCCAAAATCTGTGTAAAATCCAGCTCAGCTCCCATTGCCTCTGTGAAAATTTCTCTGATCATCTCCTTTCAAGAAAGAATTGGTTCTAATCTCCTATAGGCCACTTCGCTTTTTGCCCTTTTCCCATTATACTGGGTGGGGCAAAAGTAGGTTTATAGTTGTGAGTGTGCAAAACACTGATTTTATTCTTGTATTATCATTTTTTAATTATTGTATTATTTTCCATATGACCAACTGTAAACCTACTTTTGCCCATTCCCGTATTTACACCAACTGCCCTTTAATCGCCTCAGACTGTGAGTCTCGTACCGTCGGAATTGCCGCCCTCCACAGGGCATGACACGTTTCCTTTTGGTTCTGATTTTTTTTAGATCTGCCTGTTTTCAAAGACTTAGAAATGTCCCCCAAATGGCTGATGCTTTTTACCCTCCTGTATCTCTTGCTCTAGGAAAGCTTTGTTCTGTAGATACTCTGCATCGGTTTCAGACACCAGGGTATCAGCCAAGTGGAAAAGGTTTGTGTGATTTTAATTCCTCCCTTAGATCTGTTATCTCATTAATTATCACTATGCTCTGCTCTGGGGAGTATTAATTTTTCTGATGAAGGAAATAAGATGCAGAAAGGTCAAGTGACATCAAATCTCATGCAACAAATCAATGGGTAGCCTAAAATTAGACTTAAAATATATTTGGAACTGATTTGACATCTGCTTGGTTCACTGCAAAGTTTAAGTGTTTTAATCATTGTGTGAATGACTGCTTTGCACTTTTAAATATATAATGGATTTCACTGATTCTAGAAAGTTGGAGAGTTTGGGAATGCTAGGCTAAGAATTTGGCTCCTAGCCATCTATCAATATGTGTCAATAAATCAATCCAAGGATTTGTCCACCTCTCCTGAGTGGAGCTAATGCTGATTGGGCACTTTCCTAGGGTTTCTCTTTTGTTTAATGCAGCTGGGGATTCACTGCTGGAATATGGTGTTATGGGAAATACCAAGCCTGGGGCACCTGAATTCAGCAATTCAGCATCTGGTTCCTTCCTTGACTTCCCTGGTGACCTTACTCCAGTTACTTTATTTCTCCTGGGTCTCTCTCTCTCTCTGTTTTTTTATTGTTTTGTTTTTTCTGGCTGAGGAGACTGACTGGACATGAAAGAAACATCTCTTGCCTATCTATATTCTCCCCAGATTCTACATGCAAACTAAATTGTTCTTTTTTTTGTTTTGTTTTTTAGCTCATTTCCTATCTTAGGCAGCTAAAAGGAGCAAGCCAGTCAGGCCAATAGAACCACCCAACTGAGTCCAACACAAACTGCTGACCCAGAGAATAATGAACTAAACAAATGGCTGTTTTGAACACTAAATTTGGGGGTGATTATTATGTGACACAAGTTGTGGCTGGGCTGTCTCATGTGTCCACAGTTAGCTATCAGTCTGTTGATCAGTTGGCTGGCCTAGAGTCACTTCCTACTGGTTAAAAAAGTTATATACTTGTATGCAACTAGCAATATAGCCTCAAAATATATAAAATGCCAATGCAGTTGGATTAGAGAACACATTTAGAAACAGGAAAATTTGAAAAGAGGAAGTAATATAATCTCTATTTGTGGATGGCTTATATATATACACACATACATATACATTCATATATATATGAATATACGCCCTTTTCGTGGGCGTGGTCCTGTGTGCCAACTTGCTCCCCACTGGTTTTCCACATGGGTGCTGAGCTACATTTCCACGCCATGTGAAATGGTTCCCTACACAGATATATCCAGTGACTGACTGATATTGAGTTTATATATATATATATATAAACAAAAAGTTCTAAGAGAACAGGAAGGTTTTAGATAGAGCCTGCTCCATCAGCCTGGATCCTGCAGTGATCAGAAAACAGCTTACTGGGGTGAACATGAAATTGATTGAGAAATGCCCTTTGTTGCAAACCACTGAGATTTGGAGGTCTTCATTTTACAAAGCCTATACCCAGTGATACGAACAGAGAGCAATGGAGACTCTCAAATGTGGCTCTTGGGAAAGAAAATTAGAAAGCATCTTGGTATTCTTTTACTAAAATTGAAAATACAAATGCCCTGAACCAGCAATTTCCCTTCTAAGCGCATGCCCTGGAAACTCGTGTGCATGGTCACCAGCGTACATACCCATTCATGGGCAGTGTTCACAGTGACATTTTTAGAACCCTTAAGTCATCAGCAACCTACACGCCCATTAGTACTGAAATGGGTGAATATGCTGCAGTGTATTAAACCAATGTGTACCACAGTGGAAATGAATGAATTAAGCTGGATTAAGATTCAGCAACATGGCTGAATCTTAAAAATATTCTTGAGAGAAAGACAGAAAGATGTGGACAGTAGGATTCCATTCATGTGAGCTTCAAAAACAGGCAATGATAAATTATATTGTTATCCCTATGCGGTAAAACTAGAAAAAAAAAGTAAAGATGCAATTACCATTGGAGCCAAGATGGCAGTGTGGTGGCAACGGGGATGAGTTGCCCACACTCCCTTCACGAGTGAGGAACTTGTTCCTCAAGCTGCTGTGCGTGAAGCTGGACGATGACCTTCTGAGGTCAGCCTTCATCAGGGATTTCCTCGATTGAAGAGAAGAAACTCACATTCTTCCATTGGCAGATGTGATGCGGATCCTGGCCGGCAGGATCCGTGTGTGTTGTGGCTACTATGAACAAATACACACAGACAACAGACGTCCTGTGGACAAGCTTTTACTGCTTCTCTGGGTGCATTACACAGAAGGTAGCCCTCATTTACTACGCACAGGTTCACTGCAGGAGATTACCTTTTATAGATACCAAAGGAAAGAATGCTGCTAATTACTTCAATGAGAAGGATGTTGCAGTCCAAGGGGAAAAGTGGTTGAACCAGTCACATGTCATACTTGGGAGGTTTAGCACAGACTGTAGGAAGTTACAGTAAGCACTTGCTGCCTCAATTCAGGGTGAGGGAGTTTTAGCAAAAGCAAGTCTCATAGCAGCCTAGGTACAATGCAGCCTGATTCCCCATGGGAAAACCTCTTCGTGGGCGTGGTCCTGTGTGCTGACTTGCTCCCTACTGGTTTTCCACATGGGTGCTGAGCTACATTTCCACGCCCTGTGAAATGGTTCTCTACACAGATATATCCAGTGACTGACTGATATTGAGTTATAAAGGTCCAGTCCCTCAGTTTGGGCCAACTCTTAAAGGATCCCAGATCCATTAGCTGAGACCTTGGTTGGAACCTCTCTCTTTGCCTAATTCAGCTTTCTTCTCTTCCCTTCCACTGGGGTTGATGTTAAGGGCATTCTCTTATAAATACCCTACATGTGAATCTCTGTTTCAGAGAGTGCATTTGGGGTCCCCAGCCTGTAGTCCTTTTGCAGACAGAGGTGCTTGGGACTGGAAAGCAGAACACAGATGCTGATAACATTTTCTTCTATCAGCATTGTATTTTCACAGGTACTTACTTTATATACATTCATTAAAGTGTGCTTTTATGTTTTACACAGTTGCTTTATGTTTTACGCATCACAGTAATCCAGAAATTTCTTAGAAACACAAATCCAGGATATGGCACTGATGTTATCTTCATAGGACCCTTGATTCAGGAAAGTAAAACATATTCGATGTTGGCCTGAATTAACCTCTTTCTTTGGAAGTGGCAGCAGATTCTTCATTATGAATTTGTGAATGGACATATTTTAAAAGCATGATTTTTCTTCATTCATCAAAACACAGCAATTTCGTCAGAATTTCTTCTGTTAGGAAAAGAAAAAACTCAGCCTGGCTGCTGGTCTTGATTTCTTAATCACTTTCCTCAGGGGGAACTAAAGGGTGAAGCGAGAATGTTTAGCCTTATTTGAATCTCCTGGTCCTTTAGAGATAGCTTAGCTTCAACTCTTAGAACTGGATAGGGGTTTAGAGAGGAACTTACCAAGATAGACATAAGTAATAGCTATCCTTTTGAAAATATTTACTGAGTACTTATTGAGTTCTTATATGCTAAGAGCTCTTCTATTAGTTTGGGATATGTCAGTGAAGAATAAAGAAAAAAGTCCTTGCTTTCATCTGCTTACATAGTTTCTATTTTTTTGGTGTGTGGTGGAAGCACCTGAAAGCTGTCATTATAGCAAATTTCCAGGATACAGTATAGTATTATTATTAATGAGAGTCATCATGCTGTACCTTGTTCTCCATATTTATTTATCCTACGTAACTGTGACTTTGAACCCTTTGACCATCATTTCCCCATTTTCTCCAGCTCCTGCACTTGGTAACCACCATTCTACTCTCTTTTACTAAGTGTTTGGCTTTTTTTAGATTTACATATAAGTGAAATCATGCAAAAGTTTTCTTTCCACATCAGGCTTATTTTACTGGTGTAATGTCTCTCCAGTTTCATACATGTTGAAAATGGCAGGATATTCATCTTTTTTTAAGGCTGCATAATATTCTCTGTGTGTGTGTGTGTGCACACACCATAATTTCTTTTTTCATTTATCTACTGATGGACTTAGTTCATTTACACATCTTGACTATTGTGAATAATGTTCAGTGCACACGGGGACACAGATATTTTTTAAACATACTAGTTTAATTCTTTGGGATATATACCCAGAAGTAGGATGGCTGGATCATACGGTAGTTGTATTTTAATTTTTTGAGGAACTTTCATACTGAGTGTGCACAAGGGTTCCATTTTCTCTACATCCTCACCAACCAGTTGTTATCTCTTGCCTTTTTGATAAGAATCATCCTAATAGGCGTGAGGTGATATACCTCCCTGTGGTTTTGATTTCCCTGGTGATTAGTGTTCAGCAACTGCTCATGTACTTTTTGGCCATTTGTATGTCTTCTTTGAAAAAATGCCTATTCAGGTCCTTTGCTTGTTTTTCGATCTTTTTTTTTTTTTTTTGCTATTGAGTTGTATGAGTTCCTTATATATTTTAGATATTAACTCCTTATTGGATATAAGGTTTCAAAATATTTTCTCCCCTTTAATTTTGCTAATTATTTACTTTGCTGCACAGAAGTCTTTTAGTTTGATGTAGTTCCCCTTGTTTATTTTTGTTTGGCTTTTTTTTTGCCTGAGTTTTTGGTGTCATATTCAAAAAAAGCATTGCCAGTCAGCAGGATGGCAGAGTAAGAGATACCAGCCTTCATCTCCCCACCAAAAAACAATTAGACAGTTATCTATGAATAAAAGTAATCCTGGGAGGTCTTACAAGTGTTGCAGGAGGTACCTGAGAAGATGTGGCTACCATTTGACCCTTTAAGAGCTGGATCCTCCCCCTCTCCCCGTGCTTGGAATATAGGCTCTCTCCACAGTTCCCACAGTGGAAGTCATTTTCAAGGACATAGCCTTGAGAGAGCAGAGTGCTGTTGAGACCATAGGGACACTATACACGACTGAACCCATTTAAGGCCTCTCTATAAACTTTTAAGATTGGGCAGGCAGGTGTGGAGATCTACTCATCTTGTGGGCACTTAAGACACCAAGCCTTGTAAGGAAGTTCCCTGGCTTATTAAAACCATCACCTACCAACCTGGAGTGGTGTGCCTCATTCTTCAGTCTCTCCTTGCCCTCCGTCTACAGGGACCAGTTTGGGAAACAACAAAGATTCAGATTAAGAACCTCCAGTAACAGAGTGGAGAACAGCTACACAGAAAAGATGGTGGGTGATTGCCTTAGCCGAGATGTCAGGAGACTAGCCGAGAAGGGCAGGGACTATCAGGATCAGCTATGCAGCAGGTGCCATCTGCTGCCATCTCCCTAGTGACCTTTTCCACTGAGGACCTCGCAGCTTTCACAGCAAAAGAACCTCATCATGTTTGTGGGCATGGACTCGAGCAGCCGGCTCTATAGAGGGTACCAACAGCTTCTGCCACAGAGCTACCAGCAGCCACAGCCACCAGGGATCCCCAGAAGGGAGACCCTCCAGAAGGAGCTGCTGTCATGCTGCCCGGGCAATAAGATTTCCAGCACCCCTAACCCCACACATGCCCCGGATCCCAGAGCTGTGGCTTCTCCACATGCGCCTGCCCTTCAGATCCTGGCGCCGTGTGCACCTGCATTCCAGACGCTGGCCCCATGGCTGCTCTGAGTCATGAAGAAATAGAAAATCTGAACAGATGAATAAGGAGTAAGAAGATTGAATTAGTAATCAAAAATCTCCTAACAAAGAAAAGCCCAGGTCTTGTGTGGGTCTCAGCTTATTGACAGCCATCCAGAAATGCCTGGGGGCACCCACCTGGCCCGGAACTACTTTGCCAAGCCCCCCACAGGCATTTCTCTGAGTGGAACCAATGTTGTGGCTGGACTAGCTTTTGTGGTTCTTATTATGATTGCAAGACAGACCTCAGCAAACAGCTCTCAGACAATTTGGAAAAACAAATAGATGTTTTGCTCCCAGGTCCTGGAGGCACACGGTATGCCTGGGGCCACACAGTGAGGTTACTGGGGTGGGGAGAGTGGCGGGAACCTGTGGTTCAGCTTTAATTAAGGTTGAAAGTGGGGTGCCTATGGTGTCACAGGTTTACTCTGTATTGGTGAATTTAAAACATAACAGTGGATTTTAAATCACAAGGTGGAAAATGCAGGGTCACTGAAATGGTCAGTTACCTAGGTCACCCAGGGTTTTGCAGAAGGGACACTTCATGGGTGAGGCAGCCGTGCTTTTATCTAGTTATACCACTGGCAGCGTGTTTATCTGAGATGGATGTAGATGGATGTCTTTGATGTGAACGCCTCAGAAATCAAAAGCTTAAAGTCAGGCCCTTATTTTACCATCAAAAAGCTAATTGTCAGCACCACACTATAGAGATGTCTTCAGTGATGAATTCATTTGAAGAACTCATTTAAACATTTAAGGAATTAACACAATCTATCTTAACCTCTTCCAAAAACTTGATGAGGAGGGAACAATTCCAAATGCAATTAAATCATTTTCTGAGGCCAGCATTGCCCTGTTACCAAAGGACACTAAAGAAAAGAAAACCACAGACAATATCCCTATAAATACAGAGGAAAAAACCTTCAACAGAATGCTAGCAAACCAAAGTTAATATCACATGAAATGGATCATACACCATGATCAGTGGAATTTATCCCTGGGATGCAAGGATGATTCAACGTGAGCAAATCAATCAATGTGATACACCACATTAATAGAATGAAGGATAAAAAAATCATACAATCATCTCAATAGATGCAGAAAAGCATTTGATAAAATTTAACATCCTTTCATGATCAAGACTCTCAACAAATTGGGCACAGAAGGAACATACCTCAAGGTACTAAGGCCCTATAGGACAAGCCCACAGTTAACATAATACTCAATGGTGAAAGGCTGAGAGCTTTTCTGCTAAGATCGAGAAAAAGACATGAATACCCAATCTCTCCACTCCTTTTCAACACAGTACTGGAAATTCTGGCCAGAGCAATTAGATCAATCAGTCAATCGATGGTATCCAAATCAGAAAGGAAGAAGTAAAAATGCCACTGTTTGCAGATGACATGATCTCATATACAGAAAACCCTGAAAACCATTAGAACTAATAAACAGATTCAGTGAAGAAGTTGCAGGATGCAGAGTCAACATACAGACATCGACTGCATTCTATTCACCAGTGACAAGTTATTTGAAAGAGAAATTTAGGCAGCAATCCCATTTATAGTAGCATCAAAAAGAATAAAATACTTAGGAATAAATTTAACCAAGGAGGGGAAAGACCTGTGCGCTGGAAATTCTAAGACATTGATTAAAGAAATCGAGGATGACACAAATAAATAGAACCATATCACATATTCTTGGATTAGAAGACCTTAATCTACTTAACTAGTCTTCTGTGGATGGAAGAATTGGTAATTTCCAGTTTTTCATCAGCACATAAAAGTTCAAGACATATTAAAGATGCTATTTAATGGGCACTTACCAAACAGATGGATGCCAGCAGAGGGCCATACCAATGTACAGTGGCTGGATATCGGCTTTGATTGCATTATGTCTTGTCCAACATTGATAAATAAGTTTACTGCTATCAGTGAGATTACTGCAGCATTTTAAAATTTGATGGCTCTGGCCAACTAGCCCTTCAAATGGTGTCACTAATTTAAACTCCCTCCTGTAGTATGAGAGGGTCCTCTTGCTCATACATTTATCAGCACTGGTTTCGTCAAATTTCAAAATTTTTGACAAACCTGATATATTAAAAATGGTAACTTATTTTTGGTAGTTCTTTAATTATAAGTAGGAGGACCACCTTTTTGGGAGGGCTATTTTGGTTTCTTTTTTAAAAATATATTAACTGTCTGTTTATACCCTTTTAGTCAGTTTTCTACTGAATTGATTATCTTTTTCTTAATAATTTTAGGATCTCACCACAAAGAAAGAAAGCTTTTTGTCATGTGTGTAATTTTTCAGTTTTCCATTAGATTTTAGACAGAGAGGGGGCAGAGGGAGGGAGAAAGAGAGAGGTTTCAAATTTTATGTAGTCAGTCTACCAATCATGTTCTTCATGGATTCTCTTTTTCTGTGTACTTTTTGTGTCTTTTCTCCTGTATTTTAAAAGTTATAAAACCCCAAACTTACACAAAGGATATTTGCAACTATTATTTCCCTTAACGGCAAGGGATCCTTCCCAATCTGTAGCTCCCCAGGAGTCTTCAAAGTTGGCAGTGGGAAGAGACCCTCCCAGCTGAGGACATGACTAACAAGCAGACCAAACTCTGTCCCTTGAGTTTTTTTTTCTCTTTTTATTTTTTATTGTTGCTCAAGTACAGTTTTCTGCCTTTCCTCCCCACTCCTCCCCATTACCCCAGCCCTCCCCCTCCCTCCCCTATTTACACCCCACCTATGTTATTGTCCTTGTGTCTTTTATAATTGTTCCCGTAAACCCTTCACCCTTTTCCCCCATTATCTCCTCTCCTCTCCCCTCTGGTTACTGTCAGCCTGTTCTCAATTTCAATGTTTTTGGCTATACTTTGCTTGCTTGTTCATTTTGTTGATTAGGTTCCTGTTAAAGGAGAGATCATATGGTATTTGTCTTTTACTGCCTGGCTTATTTCACTTAGCATAATGCTTTCTAGTTCCATCCATGCTGTCATAAAAGGGTAGGAGCTCCTTTTTTCTTTCTGCTGCATAGAATTCCATTGTGTAAACGTACCATAGTTTTTTGATCATTCATTTACTGATGCGTACTTAGGTTGCTTCCAGCACTTGGCTGTTGTAAATTGTGCTGCTATGAACATTGGGGTGCAGAAGACATAACGGAAAGAATGAACAAATGGGATCTCATCAAAATAAAAAGTTTCTGCATGGCCAAAGAAAACAGCATTAAAATGAAAATAGAACCAACCATATGGGAAAACATATTTACCAATGATACCTCAGACTAGGGTTTGATCTCCAAAATATATAAAGAACTCTCACATGACTCCATTCTAAGATGATAAGCAACCCAATTAAAAAATGGGCAAAGGACTTGAACAGACAGTTCTCCAAGGAGGACATACAGAGAATCCAGAGGCCCCCGTATGAAAAGATGCTCAGTATCGCTAGCCATCAGAGAGAAGCAAATTAAAACCACAATGAGATACCATTTCATACCAGTCAGAATGGCCATCAGAAACAAAGCAACAATCAACAAATGTTGCAGAGGTTGTGCAGAAAAGGAAACCCTAGTGCACTGTTGGTGGGATTGCAGACTAGTGCAACCACTATGGAAAACAATATGGAATTTCCTCAGAAAACTAAAAATGGAACTGCCTTTTGACCCAGCAATTCCACTACTAGGATTATATCCTAAGAACCCTGAAACACCATTCCAAAAGAACCTATGTCCCTTGAGTTTTGACTTCCCTTCTTCCTGCCTCTTTTCCTCATTGCCACTACCACATTGTCTCTTTGGGTTTCCACTTTGTCAGCCCTACTCTACTGTGCAGCCTGAGAAGCTGAAAGCTCATTTTCCCAGACTCCCTTGTAGCCAGGGAGACCACACACCTCAGTCATGGCTGATGAAAAGTGTGCGGGAGCCTGCTGGTGCTGCCTCTTCAGCTTCTTTACTTTTTTCACCTAGAATGTGGATATGACCCAGAAGCCTTGGCTAAGGATAAAGTCTGGATTCTTCATGGTATAGACCTTAGCCCTAACTACCCTGGACTGCCTGTCCTGGCCTTCTTGTCATGTGAGACAAGTTCCTTGTTTGTTTGAGCTATTGTTTATCAGACTTTTGGAACCAACAACCAAACGAGACTCTAACTGATACATAGGCATTTAAAAACTCTTCCTTTAAATCTCTAGCTCAAGTGTAAACAAGTCCCTCGTCTCTTATACTTTAGTCCAGACTCTTGGATATAAGTGTCAGAAGTAAAACTCAAAACAATTAGTAAAGACAATAAGAAGAATTAATTGGCTCATGTATCCTTTTGAAGGAATGGATACAGCTGGGTTTCTGGAACCAGAGATTCAAACACAACTAAACTCCATATTTCTAACTTTAAGGCTATTTCCTTCTGTGGCTCAATTCCAGTTTTTCAGGCCAGTTCTTCCTAGGAGCCTCGAACCATCATCCCAACCATTCCTTGGTCACATCTCACCTGCCGAGCTACCAGAAAATAAAGATCGTCCTTTTGTTTTGTGATATTGGCACACTTGCCACAGAGCTCTGGGGACTTCCTCACTCTCAGGTCTCCTCCATTTGGTGAGTGCCATCCATAATCTGCCACTAGCACTAGGAAACCTCTTCTTTGATACTCTGTCTCTAAGTAATCAAAATCAGACTCTCCCTGCACGCTACAGTACTTTGGGAGGCCCTTCTCAGTCTGGATTGCCTGTCTGGAAGACTTTTCCTCTCTAGTTGACATATGTAAGAGGGTAGCTTTTATTCTGAAATATTATCAGCATATTTTAATAAAATATAAGCATCCCTATAACTATAACCACATATATAATAAGTAGGAGGGAAGGAGAAAAGCATGTTGTTTTTCCATAGCCCCCCCCCCACTGTACTCCTGCTCCACATCATGTGAGGATGTACTTTTCTAAGAAAAGCACAAAAGAAATCTCAAACCACTTGCCATAAATTAACTAAGGCTCAAGGGGACTGACTGGCAAGAGTTATATGAGTCACAATTTGTTTTTTTGTGTTGAAGTTGGATTCAGGATAATAAAAAAGTAGTTGGATCTTAAGGATTTCTTCACCATTAATATATACAGAATGAAGCCCAAGGAGAAAGACAGAAAGGAATGCTTCACAACAAATTCATTATAATGTATGAAATAAGTAGATTTATGAGAAAGGAGTGGGTAGGAGACTTCCAGTTAAGATTAGCAGAATTGAGATAAACCAACCATATGTTTTTCTCTGAAACAAAGAAGCCAGAAAAGAGATTAGAAGAGAAAAAAAAATCCCAAACCACAATAGTTGAATAGTTGTTAAATGCAGTGAAATGTAGACAATTCTATTTTAAATTGCCACCTGTTGATTCCCTACCACTCCTGGGAGGTCACCATACTGATGCTGAACTTAGTGTGGACACATGGCTGGCATAGCGCACTGCAGCCCAGAACCCCTGGGCTCAAGTAGTCGATCCTTTTGCCTCAGCCTCCCAAGTGGCTGGGACCACAGGCATACGCCACTGTGCCTGGCTTAAAAGTTTAACTAAGGACAAGCATCGCCATATTTGGTCATATTCCATCGGCCAATATATGTCACAAGGCTAAGCCCAAAATAAATTGAGTGGGAAGAATATACTTTTTTTACAGTGAACTTGGAAGGTGTGGAAGGAAAGAAGGAAAAATCATGAACAAATATTGCACTCTACCATTCCAAAGAAGGTCTCCCAAAAGAGATGTTATCTGAATTCTGTGTTAAAGAAAAAATGCTCATAGAATAGCAGAATGGAGGGACTAAGCCTTTCAGGCAGGGAAAACAATGTAAGTGAAGGCACAGTTATTGAATTCTTCATAGCACATTCAGAAAATGATTAGGAGACAAGGTTAGCTGAACTGGAATATTCACATTTATAAAAAGTAGAAGTCTGAAAGTAATATGGACTACGTTGCATAGCTAGTTACACAAAGCGCTAGTGAACACTGAGTGGTGTTGAATTACATAGGCAATGAGAATCCATGGGAGATTTTTGAGAAAGAGAATAGCATATGCAAAGCAGTATTTCAGAGGGTTAACCTTGAGTTGGACCACAGGACGTAATGCCCAGGAAAGATACTGGAGGCGATGAACCCAGAAAGAGCCAACTTTCTGGACAGTTCTGTCTGGATTTTCTCTTCTAATCTCTTAGGGGATGAGGGCCTGGAGCAGATGTTTAGAAAATGGAAATAAAATTCCCAATATTTCAAAGAAGAGATCGATATGGTCTTTTATAAAGTATGTCTTTTGTGTGACAGTAACTGAAACCTGTTTTAGACTCACACGAGAAAAGGGATTTCCTTGTAAGGATTTGGAGATATCTTGCAGACTCCAGGTGAGGACAGGAGCTAGGTCTTAGAAACAACTGTGACCAAGTTCTGAACTCCATCACATATTTTCTCCATTTCTTATTTCTTCTCCTCTGTCAATGTTTGTTAAATCTCACTTTTCCTTTCTCTTTTCAGTCAGGACTCCTCACCTTCTACCACCCATACAACAGAAAACCTTGCTGGTGAGAGCTCCTGAGTTTCAGTCTGGGCACTGAGAAAAAGAGTGTTCCAAGTTCCTGTTTCCCGTGGCTGAACCATGACTGAGACCATAGCTTAGGTCAGGTTTCCACCTCTGGGCCAATCAATGAACAGGGGATGGGAGGCAGGATATTTAAGCAATATCTTGAATAATACGGCAACTCCAATAGCAGCCATGTGGGTGGAGGCAGGAGGGCAGTCAAAAGTGGATGACACACAGACAGTGTGAGTGGGCTCTATGCCTATCTTTTTTTGGGAATGGAGGACAGCTCAATGAAAAATGACTTTAAGTTTTGAGCCTGGGAGAAAACTGGTAGCACTGAGAGGGATAGAGTCTTGTGGTATTGCTGAGCTTTGGAGAAAGATTCTAAGCTTGCTTGTGGAAATGTCAATATTGAGATGGTCATGGAATATCCAGACAGAACTTTCCAGTGAGAGGGGTCTGGGCAGAAGAGTCCTGGGTTGTGGTGTTAAGGTTTTCATGTTCACATGTGGGAGATAAGGCCATGAGAATGGATGAGCATGCAGCAGGCACAGAGCTGAAGGCCAAGGAATAAAATTTGATGCAGGTACATGTAGGAGGCTGGAGGAGGATACAGAACCAAAGAAGAAATGTTATGAACTGTAGGAAGAACACCTGGAGTGTCTGGTCTCCCCAAAAAGTAAGGAGGAAACTCACTGTTGAGGTCAACGGAATCTAAGACAACATAAACATTCAGGAGAATGAGGCCTGAGATTTAGCAGTTTAAGTAAAGTTAAGTAGCAAAGTCGTTGTTTTAGGTAGGATGTCCTCAGCAGGAAGCTATAGAAAACTCTGACCTAGCTGGATGATTCAATAATATTTATTTTCTCAGATAACAGAAAGTTCTGGAAAGGGTATCCACAGCTGCTCAACATCATTGAAGTCCCAGGTTCTTTCCATTACTCCCCTGTGTCATCCTCAAGCTAATCACAAGATGACTGCTGCAGGACCAGGCGTCTTATTTGAATATGATAATGTCAAAAGAAGGAAGGAGAGAAAACATTCAGACCTCCCTGTGTGTGATTGGCAAGAAGGTCCCATGCCTGCTGGCAAGAAGAATAGGACATGATTGAATTCAACTAAATCAGGAATAGGATAAATTTCCCTAATGTCACACAGAGAGAATAATTAAGCACCTGAACAAAACTTGGACACTGTTGATAAAGAAGAATGGTATAATGGATTTCAAGTAGGAAACTATATCATCTACTATTTTCTGCTACAATGTTCGGTGGAAACTGACAGCCAAAGAGCATGTGGCGATTAAGAGACTGGTATGGAGGAGTTTGAAATACATTTGTGGTGAATTCAGTAGAATCAAAATGAAATAAATACAATGCTTGTCGCATGGCAGGCAGTGAAGGCCTATGGGAGTTAGGCAGCATTGCTTGGAAGACTGGATCAGCAACATTTTAAGATATGGAATGACAGTCAAGCCAATCGTACACACAGGAATCACGGTCGTTGAGGTTTCTGAAACTGGTGTGGGGAAAATTCTGGGGCAATGGAGTTTTCCCTTCTGTCCATAAAATTATATCTTGTCTGTTCAGTAAGGAGGGCTTAGATAACCACTCTATTTGTCTTGATTCCTGATTTAACTTAGTCTGTTATCTTACTGATTAGAAACCAGAAGATTCCTGAAAACTGCAAGCACCAGGTAGCAAGAAAGCAAATAAGTTACCTGATTATTCGACCTCACATAATCATGATGAGCGAGCATTTTCTAACATGTAGCTTTCCTCTGCAGAGATGTTATCGGCACAGCTAAAATGACCTTGAGTTTCTCACTGCATGGCCACGGTGTAAGTAGAATCAGGTGTCTCTTTCTTTAAGTAAATCTTCTTATTTTGTGGGAGTGGTGGTCAAAGTGTACCTGCCCCACAGAGAATTCTGTTCTCTAGTCAGTAGTGTAAAACAGTATTCCAGAATTGTCTTCCTGGGCTGTTGCAAATTAAATTAAATTCAAGAGGACTTCACCGGTTTGGAAATGTAAAATCTAAACCTTGACCTTGAAGAAAATATATTTTCTTCCTATTTATAAATTCTCTCCCACATTTCTTGTGTGGGGATATGGGTTACAGTCTTAGGAATTTCAGATGGTAAGGGTATAAATTTCATTTGTGTTATATTTATTACACAAAACTGTGGGAAGCATTTGGAATACTTCTGTAAAATCCCTTTTAATCACAACAGCAACAACAAAAAGGCCCTAATCATTGGACTGAGAACATGTTGCAGACTTATGTGATGGCCAGAATGCCAGGATTCATTTACTTGTACACATGTCCCCTTTTCATTGTTCCTCCCCTCAGTCAGTTCCATTATTTTCTTTTTAAGAGAACTCATGCAGCAAAGGGCAGAAATTCCAAGTGTATGCAGCTGGAATGATCACAGTGAGCACCAACTCAGGACACCCTGCCAATGTATGACTTGGTACTTGAGTATTTACTAACATTGAGGATTTGAAACATTCTTCAGAGACATGTTTATAGAATTATCAAGCTTATGCTTGCCAGATGTTTGGTAGTTCGGTAATGAATAATTAAGAATTCAAATATGTAAACACAAATTTGAGTTAGTGAATCGGACATGAAGTTTACCAAGAGAATAAAGTAAAATGAGCAGAAAAAGAACCCAGAACATTTGCCATGTCTTGTAAGTATTATCCTTGATTTCCCTTAGGTCCGGTTTGGTTTCCTGAGATTCTTGCTATCCAGACCAGTATTTATGTGAGAGGTGGCAATAATAATAAAAACTCGGCACATTTTCAAAGGTAGAAGTCTCAGTTAAAGGACTCACTGGTGGCAGCCATTTCAAGATGGCGGAATGAGCTTGTGCTGCAATATGTTTTACATAAAAGCCCTTATACAATGACAGAATACTAAATAAATAAATCAATAGATAAATGCATACATTTGCAAATAGAAATGGAAACTATTGAAGGACCAGAGGCTGTGAAAGTTTTCCTAAAGGTAGAAATGAGATATTCCTAAGGAGGAAAGCCACAGCCCAGTTGATTTGTGGGAAAATATTACAATATATTTCAATATATTACAATATATGTGAAAGATCGATCCATGCTTAGGGAGTCAGAGAGTAGAAGCTATAAGCAGAAAAAGGCTCGGGAATAAATGACAGGGTGATGAGGTGGGCGAGAGGGGTAAACATAGGGAGAAATACGCCTGTGATTCTTCTGTCTTGGGCTGGGCAACAACAAAGGGGAATCTCACTGCTCTAGGTAGAAGCAGAGTATGGAAGCTTATATTTCAGAAACAGGGTCCGGAGTCTTGGGTGATTACTCTACAAAAGCTCTTAGAAGAAGATCAGCTCCTGCAGCATGACACAGAGGAGTGCTCCAGTGTGGTGGACCAACAAAGGCAGAGGCTCCTGCTTATGCTTCCCCTGTAAGTGGACCACAAAGCAGGACATCTCAACTGCAAAGATGACCATACAATCAAAAGTAACCAAACATTTAAGTAAATTCAATGTGTTTTAGGAGAAATCAAACTCAACAAAAGGAAGAATTTACTCCAACGGAAATGAAGTCATTAGAGAAATGAGTCATCTAGGCTTGGTTCAGACTCTGATTCTGTGCAGTTCCCCCAGCAACCCCTTTTTTGTCTTGACACTAACTTTCGTCCTAGAAGCAAAATGACAGCAGAAATTTCAGGCCTCATATCTGCACACCACACCATACAGAGCAAGAGAATATCTGTACCCAAAATTTCCAGCAAACACCACAGAGAGGCAAACTGCCTGGACCACTTGTCAACCCATTCATGTGTTCAGAGGAATATCAGACACTGACTGAATTGACCCAGGATTACCTGAATCAGTATGGTGACAAAGGAGAGATTACACTCTAAACCAATCAAGGCTTCTTCCTGGACTCAGAGGCGAGGTCGGTTTCACCCAAGTCTTAAAACTGCTACACAGTGAGGAATAGATGTTGGGGAGACAATAAAAATGTCACTATGATGACAAAAGCAATCTTGATGAATTCTAAAATGCTCATATCAAATGGGACACGCAGAATGATTCCATTTTATAAAACTACGAAATATATATCAAAAAGGGGAAACACTTTTGCATAATGCAGGGTACAAAGGAAATTTAAATGGAAGTTAAAAAGTATTTAGAAGGAGGAGATGATGGGGGGAAAGGAGGGAAGAGATTTCAGGAGCAGCTATAAAGGACCCACGGACATAACCAACGGAGGCTGGAGTCAGGGGAGGGAGAGGGAGATGGCTGGGGTGGGGGGATAATGTAGACAACTGCACTTGAACGACAATAAAATAATGAAAATAAGAAGACTGCACAAAAAGCTTTGTTGTTGCAACTGGAGCAGCAGTCAGAGGAAATGTCTGTAGCCTGAGATAGATTCATTTTTAAAAGATGAACAATATATGTTAAGAAACGGAAAACAGCGAAGTAAAAACGATAAGGCTAAGGCAGAAATTGTGCATAGATAAAAATGACATTTGATCAGTATATCATATCTATTTCTTTAAAAACGCTAGTGACTAGATAATATTTTGAAAAGTCTGTAGAAGAAAAGCACGAGAAGGCACAGATACATGAGCAATATGTGCGAAACCGCTTCGAACAATGAGCATGTAAATATTAGCTACTGTTACTGCTGTGTAGATATAGAGGGCATCATTGAGAAAGTTTTTAAAACCTTATGCCAGCTATTCTAAAGATTAGACGAAAGCTAAAAGTTTCTAGGAAAATATAAAATATCAAAAATTACCTGAAAAGCAAGGAAACTTCAATAGCAGTCAAAGATCTAATCACCACTGTCCCTAAATAAAATCTCCCCATGTCTGCATAGTTTTACAAGAATGTTCCATGAAATTTTCAGGGAATCAGTAATTACCATTTGATATCATATATTTCAGAACCTAGAAAAAGATGATAAACTATCTAACATATTTTATTCAGCTAAGATAACACTGATACCAAATATAAGAGTCAAACAATAAAAGCGTATAAAAATATAAAAGAATAATGTAATCGGACCAAATAATGCTTAGCCAGGAATGCAAGGATAGTTCAACATTAGAAAATAAGGATACTTTATTGACTACAGGAATAAAACGGTATTGTTAGTGACTTTTAACTTAACTTTAGTGGGTGCAGAGGAAAAACTCTGGATGACTTGAACCACTTGAAATGTATTGAGATTTGTTTAATGGCCCACAATATGCTCTATCTTGGTAAATGTTCTGAATGCACTTAACCAAAGGAAAATGTAACATTGGCTTTTCTTTATGTATACAGGAAGTTACTGAACTATCTACTTATGTATCAGATCCTCCACTAGACTACAGGCAATTCATGACCTAGGGCTCTTACATTTAAAAGGTAATCTGTAGTTTAGTCACCTGGAGAGGAACGGTGGATTTGGACTGTTGCTCTTTTCTCTCTCTTTGTACCCATGCCCTTTGCCATGAGACTCACTAAGCCCTTTCACTAGAGTGGGAAGAATATATTTCTCTACTTCATTCATAGGTTGGTCCATGTGCCTAGGTGACAGTTGATCCAAAGAGAATATGGAGACATGTAAAAGAGACCTAAAACCTACCCAAAGCCTGGAGTCGAGTCCACCTTGCTTAAGAGATACTTTAGACAATCCAGGGAGCTGTGCACAAGAAAATTAAAGGCTTAATGTTATAAGCCTCTGGGTTTTAGAGTGGTTTGTTATACATAATTATTGCAGTGATAGATGAATAAATGATGAGCCACAGAAGTAGAAATGGGCCTGTGAACTGGCCAGAAGTTTTAAATCAGACTCCCAAAGAGGAGGAACCTGGATGTGAAAGATTGGGAGATGAAGTAAAAATGTGAATGGCTAATTATATAGGAGCTTTTGTAAACAGAGGGAATCTTTAAATTTATCTAAATTTTACTTTAAAAAGGGTTTATTGAGCACTGCCCAACATGGGCAATTCTCTGCGTTCCTGGGAACACAGCAATGAACGAGATAAACATATCCCTTGACCTGAGCACTTGCCCACCTGAGCAGTGGCTGTTAAACCCAACACATGGCTCCACCACCTGTGTTAATCCCGTTGCGTGGGATTTGAGATATTCGGAAGTTTCTGGGGGTTAGCTCTTTATTCCAAATGGAGATAGAGAACATAACTATTTATTTATCCTGCTGAGATGCTTTATGCCATTTTTAAGTTACTTCAGGACATTTCTGAGATACTAAAAGGAATAACAGATGACTTCAGTAATCAAAGCAACCAAGATTTAAGTTGATGAAATAGTCATTATATTCACCAGGCTTCTTTTATTAAGTGAAATACAACTAACTAGTTTAGGCCAAGAAGGGTTATTTCCTGGCCAATGTGCAAAGCTTGTGGGAAGGACAGTCTTAGCGATGATTGGGACCTGGAACTCAAACACTCCCAGAAATCTCTCAATCTCTCTTCTCTCTAAGTCAACTTGAACCTTTCAACAGTCTTTCACTGTGAGTGCAGTATGGCTTCCATCAGCCTTATGTTCTCACATCTATCTTCTGAGCGATGAAAACCCAGCCTCTCTGAATACGAGATCCTGCGGTTGAGTGGCCAAATTTAGGAGGTAGGGCCCTGAAGAAATGGCAGATTTCTTTGGAATCATTTAAGTAGGATCAATATTTCCGAGGAGAAGAGAGGGTTCTTCTAAGAATTTGAAACAATAGATGTCCAGTAGAGACATGAAAGTTAATTGTTACAATTATTGTATTGTGATTTATCTATATCTATACTTATATTGATTCTATCTATCTGTACATACTGCTACAGAGACTGGAACAACTAACACTGTGTGGAGGTTATGATGAGGAAGAGGCTTTATAGAGGAGGTGACATTGGAGTAAGTCTTTAAGGATCACTAGAATTTTACTTGATAGGCAGATGGGAACGGCATTTGCAAATATATAAAGGTATGGTATGTGTGGGCAACAGCAAGACTGCTTAGATTTGGGTGTAAGTTACAAAAGTAGACTGCATTGAGATCACAAAAGAATTTTTCCACCTTGCTCTAAGTTTAATTTCATCCAGTAGGTTTTAAGAAGTTTTAAGAAGTCCAGTTTCAACCTGGGTATCAGGGGTGCTTCCCACAGAACACCAGCAGGGTATCTGAGAATTCAACTCAATTCTGACACTGTCCAGAGATAGCATCAGATTCCACAAATTGACAGCTCAGTCCTACAAGATACTTGTAGGACTTCCGAACTTCAGGCACCAGTTGCAAGCCCAGGTGGCTACAAATTGGAGGTTCCAATGACTCTCTCCAATTCAGGATTCCAATCACAAATTCATGCTGTTACCTGTACTTCTGATTGGACTGACTGGCTATAAATATGAGGTTCCCACAACCCCCTCCTCAGGTTTGATTAATTTGCTAGAGTGATTCACAGAACTCAAGAGAAGCATTTTACTTACTAGATTCGGGGTTTACTATAAAAAGATACACCTTGGCTGATGTGGCTCAGTGGATTGAGTGCCACCTGAGAACCAAAGGGTTGATGGTTCGATTCCCAGTCAAGGTACATGTCTAGGCTGTGGGCCAGGTCCCCAGTAGGAGGTGCGTGAGAGGCAACCACACATTGATGCTTCTCTCCCTCTAGCTCTTCCTCCCTTCCTTTCTGTCTGAAAAATAAATAAATACAATCTTTAAAATAAAAAAATTATAAAAACATACAAAAGAGACAGCCAAATTGAAGAGATGCACAGGGCAAGTTATGGGAAAAGGGACCCTAGGTCCCACACCCTCTCCAGGCACACTATTATCCTCAGATTGCCAGGTGTTCACCAGCCTGGAAGCTCTTTGAACTCTGTCCTTTAAGTTTTTTTGGAGGCTTCATTGCATATGCATGAATGATGAGATCATTCGTTGGTGATTGATTTGGCCTTCAGCCCCTCCCCTCGGGAAGGTTGGTGTAAGGGATACCAAAGTTTCAACCCTCGAATCTCCTAGTTGATGCCCCAGTAAGCCAGGCCTCAGGCCTAGGCTCCCTAAGGACTCTCCAAAAATCATCTTATTAGCATAACAAGACACCCTTATCATTCTTATCACAGGAAATTCCAAGGATTTTGGAACTTCTGAGCCTGGAATAGAAGGACATAGACCAAATAAGTATTTCTTATTATGAACCACACTATCACAGGGAGCCACTGAGTTCTTTCTCTAGTTGAATTTATAATCAGATTTCTATTACAGGAAGATTGGGAAGCAGCGTGAAGTTCAGATTTTACTCTATAAACTTGAAGTTGGCCTGCTGCCCTAATCATCCTCCTTGATCCCAGGGACACTTGTAAAGGCGCGTAGTTTGTAATAAAGGAGAGGGACACTTTATCCTCCTGAAGATGCCTCTGTTTGACTCTACTGGAGGTCAACAGCTTTGACCTTCTACAGCACTAGGGCAAATACCGGGGATGGGGTATTAAGGCAGGTCTGGGATACAAAATGCTGGCTATGGAACATCTAAGACAAAATTGCAACCACATCAGTAGATTGTCTGGGTTTGCCTTAGTACTTTCCTTGACTTTTATACCAAGTACCTGGGCTTATATTTCTTTCATTGGCCTTTGGAAACCCGACAAACTGTGAAACTGTTGGGGTGAAAACTCTCCTTGCCCATGTCGAATCAGGCACAAAATTCATAAGCATAAAGCTGTATTTTCTATGTTTTAACCCTCCCCGTTGCTTCCACTATTATTCCATTGCAGAAAAAGAATACTACATGTAAAACAACATATATATATATATAAAATTATTATATATATTATATAATTATATATAATTATTATATATTATATATTTTATATAATATATAAATATTATAAATATATAATATTTTAATATTTAATAATATAATAATATAAATAATATTAATACTATAATATAATAATATAATAAATTAATAATAATTTTAATGATATAAATTTATAATACATATAAATAAATATACATTATATATATATAATAAACACTGCTTTCTCCCCTGCAGTAGCTGTAGCTGAAGATGCTGGGTCACAGGCTCCAGTGAGTGACAGAGCTCTCCTGCCTCCCAGTGTCTGTATTACAAGCGACGAGAAAGTATCTACTGTGGTGTGTCCTTTCTATCTGGGCTCATCTGCAACCCTGCTGGGGCTGGGGCGCATGTGCTGTCACTTCCTGCAGGACACTGTCCTCAATCCTTGCCATTTTCTCTGTGCATAGCTTCTCATCCTGAACACTCTTGGCAAAGGTAAAGAAAATTGTTCCCTAGAATTTTGCCATGTCTAAAGAGTCATGTTCTCTCCCATACAGCAATGCTTTGCTAAAAAGATCTTATGTATGACTTGGTGTGGAATAATTAATCATTGCACTCCATGTCTTTTGTGAAATGTGCCATTTCCACCAAGTAAGAAACAAAATAGTGTACTGAATGATTCTGAGGACAAGATTTCAGATGAGCAACAGGGACGCAAGTATTTGTTCAGCATCTCCCCAATGCTGCACACTGCTGTATTAGACATAGGCGACATATCTAGTCTTCACGACAACCTGTAGCATAAACACCATCTATGATTAGTAGATGGGCAATCTGAAACTGAGAGATTAAGTAACTTGCCCAAATCACACAGCCAATAAAAAACAGGGCTGGGGTTCAAACCTAGGTTGATTACGTTCCAAAGATTATGTTCTCAGCCACAATGTTAAAGCACAGGAATATTTTATTTCTTTTTCTCTAATCCTCACCTGAGGATGTTTTTAAATTGCTTTTAGAGAGAGAGGAAGGGAGAGAAAGAGAGGGAAGGAGAAACATTGATGTGAGCGAGAAACATCAATTTGGTTGCCTTCCCGTATGTGCCCTGACAGGGGAATCAAACCCATAACCTGAGTATGTGCCCTGACTGGGAATTGAACCTGCCACATCAGCCAGGGCTTATTTAATTCTTATGACATTGTCGTGTGGCAAATACAATTTTCTCCCCACTCTTTTAAATCATCAAAATTCATATTACAGTTCAGATGATGCATTAACAGAGGTAGAACTTTCCCCTCAATGGCTTCGAAATATGTAATGCAATTGTTATTCATGTTCCAGATGGGCTTTAAAAAGATATTTTACCATGGTTTTAATACCTTTACAGTCGAGGCGGAGAAATGAAACTAAGATTAGTATTGGGCTGTTAGAAAGGCTCAGAGCTATTATCCTTGCAGGATAAATCAAAGGAACTCCTGTCTGAGGTTTTAGGCTTCTGCCCACCCTGGGGACCCTCTTGTTATCTTCACACTCACCTTCCCATCCAGGATACATGATGTTTTCATATTTTTTTCACATCTGAGCTTTTCTTAACCACTTAGGAAGGTGGTGGGTGGGGAGGTGAGTTGCCATTTATTTTTACCAGGAACTCTTGGGATTTCTCCTTCTAATTGTTATTCTCAGAGGCAGCGTGTTTCTCCTGATGAGTCATTTCTCCCGTGTTCCAGAGGTAGACTCGGGACACTTGAAGACCACACTCTTACACTCTTCTTAAGCTGTTATTGATTCTACTGCCCTCAACCCTCCCACCCCCGACTGCTGGCCTTGCTTTCCACTGCGATGCAGTAACATGAAACAAACCTTGATTACAGCGTGCTTGCCAACTTTGAGTCCCCCACCCCAAAACCACCAGAAAAACCTGTTGACCAATCAAAGCTACTTAATCAGATTTATTACAGTAAAGATGAATACCATATTGACCATCTTAGTAGTGTCTCAGAAGGGAAGTCAGGGTGGAATGTTGATTGTTTTTAGGTCCTGAGCTGGATGAATTGTAGGTGGATTTGCCAACCAGGGAACTTGTTGGGCTTGGCAAATTTATGGTGTAATAGCTTTGGATTGCTGAACAGTGGGAGATGAAGGAGTCGAAGTAAGTCTGGTTGACCAAGCTGGTTAGTACTGATAGGTAGGCTGTTTTGATTAGTCACAGTTTTGTTTTTTAGGAGCAAGTTATTACCTGGAGCAAGGAGCTAAGTAATTTTTGCTTGTATGGTTAACACTAAGAAAGGAAAGTACAGCAAATTCCAATATTGTTTAATACACGGACAGGAAAGTATGTTGGCTTTAATTAACAATATTCATTTTACTTATTAATTTTTTTGACCTAAAAACTGAGTTACTTGGTGAGAGAAGTGTCTCCTTTTTCCCCTTCTTTTGATAATTCTGACTGCATCAAGGAGGAAGTCATTCGTGTTCATTTAAATCATCTCCCATCCAAAATCATCTTTCTGCATATTTCTGCTAGTATGTGTTTCACCTTTTTTGAAATACCATCAATTTTTCTCAGTGGGAACTAAGGGGTGCAGAGTGGAACACAATTTAATGTCACTCACTCTCATGTCGTGATAGTCAACCTTTCTCATCCCATGGCACACGTAAACAAATTACTAAAATTCTGCAGCACTCCAAAAAATATATTTTTTTGCCAACCTATTTTTTTTCTGAATTAGTATTTATCCTTAATAGAATAAATGTACTTTTTAATAAAGGACAAATTTTACATAATAATATCTTAAGGAGGGAAAAAAACCTGTTTCAAATTTATAAGCAGAAGACAGGAAAAGGAAATACTGAATTCCGTGGAAAAGATCGTAAATTCCCAAAGCCACTCTTCTATCATATTATGATTGTGAAACCTAAATTGTAATTGTGCTGCAAATAAAATTGTTTCTACCATAATGTTTTCCAGAAAAGTTACTCTAAAAAGCCAACTTCCATTTGACTCCAGTGCCGATCGTGACTTCACTAGCGCGCGGGGAAGGAGCCCCACCCTTCTCGTGAGGCTATGTCTCCTTTCTTCTCCTGGAATTTTACTCTTGGTTGGGGAAGAATGTTTCAGTTAATAAATTTTTGCACAGTGGGGTATCTGGACACAGTAAGTATGAACAAACTTTCCGCTGAGGCCAGGCACAGAATGAACTGAAGCTACTTTCTGCGCCTAGGACTCCAGTGTCCTGAACTTCTGGCCGTCGGCATTACTCGGTGTCTCGTCTGACGGCCAATGGCACATCCTCTGTGAAAAGCCTGGACAGGGTCTGAGACTCGCCCACAGTACAAGGCGAGTCCTGGGTGGGCGGGAGTACATCTCAACCAGGGAAACCGCGTTCTTTGGCACCTTGAGGTTTTTTTTTTAATGTATAAATACATCATGTTATGTTTATGGGTATCTATCACAAATATATGAATTGTTTTGGTTTTTACAATGAAATTCTAATAAAAATTCCAACACAGGTGATTTTAGAATTTATATGAAAGAGATAATGGCCAAGATCATTCTTATGGAGAAGAACTTTGTAGAAGGACTCCCTTCACCAGACGTCAAGACTTATTATGAAGGTACAGAAACTAAGATAATGGGACATTGGAACAGAATTAGATGAGTGAATTACAGAACCTAGAATCATATGCACACAAATGTGGAAATCTTATTTTTGACAGGGGTGGTATTGCAAATCAGTGGAGAATAATGAAAATATTCAAACAATGGTCCTAGGAAAATATATGCATATAGAAGGAAATGGAAAACAGACCCCTGTGTCATACCATATCAAAAATCAATTACACATAAATTAAGGATTTAAAAGTGAGATGTAAATTCTTCAACTTATTAGAAGAAACTAGAGAAGAATATCTTTATTATCCTAGGGGTAGGATAGGAAACTCTTAAATAAGTTATAAAAACACAAAACATAGAACGATGAATACATTTTACTATATAGAAATTTCTGATATTAACCATCTAGTGCATTATTTCTTTCCATTTTCTTCTTTTAACTGCCTAATGAATTCTAGGCCCATGGTAGGCCCTGGGGAATGAATAGTGAAGAAAACAGTGTGGGGTGCAAAAGATATATTTGGGGAGTCAGTTTAAGTAGTGCAGTGTTAAAGGAGAACTGCAGAGGGCCTTCGCTCGCCTGGAGCACCAGGAAAGTCTCGTGGACAGAAAGGACTGAGAAGGAGGGAGCTACGGGTGGGCATTGAGGTTGGAGGAACAGAATGCCCCTGGGCAAGGGGAGGGCGAGCTCACAGGTTCCGACAATCGACGATATGGCCAATGAGTTTGGAGGGAGGAGAGCTAAGGGGTGCATGGCACAGGATGAAAGAGAAGTGGCAAGGCCAGATCATGCAGAGACTTGGGGCCATGGCTAACATTTTGAATTTCACTTAAGAACCATGGGAGCCATTGAAAAAAAATTTAAAACAATGATGATCAGATTGGCATTGTCAAAGAGCAAACAGAGAAAGCAAGAGTGGATATGGGAAAAGCACACATCCCTTTCCCTTAGATACTGTTTCTCAGCTGCGTTTTATAAACTAGGGCAGTAAGGAAGCTTTAAAAAGAACAACAAATCACATAAACAAGGTAACAGCACTGTTAATGATTAATAATAATAATTAATAATCATGATCATAGTTAATATTTCCAGAATACTTAACGCAGACCAGAAATAGTTCTAAAGACTTTACATATATTAATTCATTTAACTGTTTTATGCACTGGGTACTATCCTGACTTTTGTTACAGAAGGAAGTCATTAGCTTGCCCAAGGTTACCCAAGAGCTTGGCATTGAACCTGGGTATTTTGGTTGTAGAGTCCATGCTCTTAACCACAACACAATTTTAGCCAGAAATTAGGAGAAATAATAAAGCAACTGTTTGTATGCACTCTATTGGAAACCGCTTTCAAACTAAGACCGAACGGATATACAATGCTGCTTCTGGTATAACCACAGAGGTTATGAGCATGACTGGGCCAAGTGCTTGCCTAGCCAGAACGGCTGATCTAGCACTGAGACACTCCCCAAATCAATGAACAGTCTCATTAATATACTCAAATAAAATCTGAGGTGCAGTTGGGCAGAAGTTCTGTTCGTGAGTCTAGTTACTAGTTACAACTAAGAAGATCAGATTTATCATCTTCACTTGACTGTACCAAATGCTGCTCTGGCCTCGAACATTGCCCATCCACTTCCTTCAGCAACTGAGGCAATGCTGAGATTGCGTGGATAATTTCCACGACAGCCATGGTTTAGACGTGAACCAAATCGCACACCTGCAAATGCAGCAGCACCCAGGTATGCACATATTTACTCACAGAAATGCTCACACTCCTGTGAACAAGCTTTCCCTATGGCTTGGCAAGGCCTTACCCTTCCAGAGTCCTATCGCAAGCCACTTCCCAGGAACAGTTAAGGTCTGTGTTCACAGCCACTGCCGCAGTCTACACACCCGCTGGGCATCCACACAGGATCTGTGAGGTTGCAGGAGATGAGGAGGGTGCATTGTGAGGAACCGTAGACCAAGGAGGCGGCAGGAGGAGAAAGCCCATTGTAAATATGGAAGTAGGGGGGCGCTTGTGGTGGCTGTTGTTTCAACATGTTCCTTGATAGCACGGCTCCTTTTCATTCACTGTTACTTTTTACTTCTCTCTATCCGTTGTCAGCAGGGTTGCAGCCAGGGGTCCTTTCTATGAACTGCCTCTGATTAGCATTGGCTCAGATGTGCTCTGTCTGTTGAGGTTCCAACTACATGTGATTTCTGATGGGAGGCCAATGGCTTAGACACGCATGGCCAGGAAAAACAATTACAAAACACAGTTAGCAACATAGGTTCATTAGCCGTGGGTCTGTGAGCACACAGGTGTCTCTCTGCCTTTCTCTGAATGCCCTGCAGCACGTATTATAGAAGTGTGACCACGGCGTCTATTTTGACCAGGACTTTCCACTTAGCCATTTCACTCAGTCCAATAAGCAGTCATCTCGGCTGTGACAAATAAAGCATCACATTATCACATTGCCTTCCAAAGAAGCCACTGTTTACTCCTAGAAATGAAGAAAGCAAGTCACTGATCCCCATTAATAGTTTTCTCACAGCTGAATCGCATCAACAAGAACTCAGTCTGAGAAATTTTTCTTTTCCAGTAAGCCTGCTCTGTGGACTCACTGGCTCTGCTCGATGCTCCAGCGGCCAGGAGGGGAAAGGCACCAGGCACTTACCCGGAGGAACTGAATTGTCCCGCTTCAGGGCAAAAGCTGGAGGAACAGCTTTCTCCTAGATGAAAGGTTTGAGTTCATGATGATGATGATAGTGATCATGTTCTAGAAACAGCACTAGGGGATCTTGTACAAAGAGCACAGCCTCCCATTCCCCCCACCCCCACCCCCATACCGTGCTGCTTCCATTGGGTTGTATTTATGTTTCTCATTCCATCTCTTTGGGGACTGTTGAGGGGTCATGTTTGACAGTCAGAACTGGCCTGGAGGATGCTGCCAAGGGCAGTGAATACTCACCTCCCCACACAAAAGAGAAACCTTGTGAGAGAGGAGCCAGGTTTCAGGGCTCTGACTCCTCTGGTTCGGGCTGAGACCACCTCCTAGAATTGAACATAACTGGGTTCTATTCTATGCAGCACATTGAACAGTGGATTCCAGAAGTCCAGGATGCTTTGGCTTAGAGCAAATACACTGTCTTCTGAGGAAAACCATTTCTGCCTTATTAATTAAAAAAAAAAACACAAGAGAAAGGTTTTTTTTACACAACTGTGTGCTCCTTGTGAAAAAACAATAATGAAAGGCCGAAGTCCTGACCGCCTTCATTCAATTTCTCTCCATCCTTTCAACCCTGTTCCTTCTGAAAGAAACATGGAAACTTTCTAATCAACTTTGAGAGCAGCCCCTGGATCAAGAGACTTGGTGTCGCAGAAGTCCTTGCTGAGCAAGGGGGAGCCCTATCACATTTCTTCTTGGTCTTTTAATAAACGTTCATCAGTGCAAGTAACTGTACCTGGTCTCTTCATGGCCAGTCCGATGAAGCCGACAGACTGATTTCAGTGGCAAAAGCTGGCAGAAGCTGGGACCATGTTTACTCATAAAACCTCGACTGTGAGACATGTTCATGAGAAACAAACACGCCAACAAACAAGCCAACAAGCAAACAAAAAACAAGCCATTCATCTAAGAATAGACAATGCTTCCCAAGTTTCTCATTGCGATCTCTGCTCAATCATATGTTCATTTCTGCTGCCCGCTCCATCTCCCAATCCTGCCCCTCTTGGAAGCTGCCGAGAGAACTGCTGCTGCCCTGAGCAGGGGTGCTCTCTCTCCCTCCAACTCCAGTTTCCCCCCGATCTTGCCCCTGTGGGAATTTTATCTGGTTCTCTGCAGGCTGGCTCTCAGGAAACCACCCAGTAAATAGCGAGGCCTCAGCCCAGGCAGCAGCAGTGACCTCAGCTCAGTGTCTGGCAGATAAGGCTGCCCCCGGTTTCTGAAGAACTCTGCTCTAACAAGTTCTTTTGGCAGCCCGCGCCTCCCTCCAAACCTCCGCAAGCCGCTGTGGACAAAGCCAACAGGCAGCTGGAGCGTCTCTGGACACTCACTGGAAAACTTGCAAAGGGTTAAAAAGCCCCGGCCCTCAGGGGAGAGCCAGGGCAAGGTCAAGGGTCAGCGCCGGCATAAAAGAGCCGAAGGCAGCGTGTGCTCGTGTGCTCGGTACTCACCTGCCGCTGCGCAGCGGGGACCCTGGCACCCCGCGCGCTCTCTGCTCCCTGCTCCCTGCTCCCTGCTGCCTGCTCCCTGCTGCGCCCCGGGCTCCGAGAGGTTACAGCACCCACGCGAGCGGTGCAGCCCTCTGGAGAGCGAGGGACCGCCTCTGGGGTTCTGAGTATCCCAGGACACTGGGGAGAGTTCGGTGAGTGTGGGGAGGGGTGGGGCTGGGGGCCTCAGGTGAGCGGAGAAGGGCGCCGAGGACAGGTATGCAGGTGTGCTTCTGCCTATCCCGTTCGGTGATTTTGCACCTGCGTAAAATCCCAGACTGTAGAGAGTCTTGCCAGTTGTGAGACTAGGTTTATAAAGGATAGATTTAAAGTTGGAAAGTATCATAGAGTAGTGCTATTAAAAGTGTGATCCAAGGACTAGTGGCATCTCTATCCCCTGGGACCTTGTTCGACATGCAAATTCATATGCCCCATCCTAGACATGCTGAAACAGAATCTCTGGGTATGGAGCCCGGGAATGTGTTTCAACGAACACTCCGAAGATTCTCCTGCAGCTACAGTTTGGTAACCGATGACTTATATGAGGCTATTTAGGCTAACACTTGGGCTCTTACTTCAGCCCATGCAGGAAACTTCAAATAAACAGCAATGAGCAAAAGGCATTAGACATTGGGGTTTGTTCAGAGATAATAAAAGCTTAGAGACACCCATGGTTTGTGGGAACTGCTGTTCTGTTTCTAACTATGAACTGCGATTTTGAAATTTCCTCAAAAACAGCACTCATGGCTTCAACAAGCATTCCTGAGTTTCTACTATGTGGAAGGCTCCAAGTAAGGTTCTTCCAAAGTGAAGGAGGGAGTTATGTACTCTTAAATCTCCAAACTAGTGGCATGTTGTTTTTTCTTTAATTAGGATCTTTGTAATTTGGTGTAGTTAACTCAGAATGTCAGATTTGATATTTTGGAAGAGATGTATTTACTTTGTGAGCTCTGAACAAAATTCCTTAAGAAAAATTCACATTGGCAAGATGTATATTTTTTTATCTTGGTATTGATGTTTACATGATGCATTTTGCACATATAATAAAAGGGATCTTGAGATTTCTTATTAATCATAGGGACAGAGACAATTTGTCACCTTCCCTGAAGAGTTCATTGCCAGAGTTGAACCTCATACAAACTCTGAGAAGAAATTAGTTGCTATAGACCCAAATTATGCTGTTTGTTCCCTGTTCTCCAAGGTTCTGAACAATTCCTGCAGCTGAGGCAGGCTCTTCTTCACTGCTGGGAGTAACTTACTTATGAAATATTTGACGATGAAGGTTCTATGAATGGTTTGCTGTCGGCTGTGTTTTTTTGGTTATTCTCCTTAGGTGGCTTATCTTATCTTATCTCAGAGAGAAGTAACTACCTTTCTGAGCTTCAGTTACTTCATCAGTAGTATGGACACAAAAAGACTTACTTTTTTTGCTGGGTCATACACCTTTTGAGTATATTTCATTAGCCAACCTTAGCTACAAAGAAGGTTTGGAAATGTGTTTTCATAGCTGAGCACATTGCCCCATCCATCAATATAAAGGTTCTATTAATTTGAAAAAGGAGGGAAAATTGGGTAATAGGTGAGTGACTGGAAGTCTCTGCAACATGGATGCAGAACAAGAATGGATCTTAGGAGAATGGCAGGTTACAATGATTGTGGTGGGTAACGGTGCGTATGTGTGTGTGCATTGGGTAATAGAAAATGGTAGAGAAAATGTGACAGTCACAAGTTTCTGGGCAGCTGGATGGCTTGAGGATGTTCAAGTCAAGCAGATAGGCTCCTGAAATAGATAGGTACCTAGCTGTGAAATTGCAGTAATAAATGTATCTCTATCTAGGTCTTGAAGCACTTTGTATACATGATTATATTTAAATCTGACAGTAATTCTGAGAGGTAAAAAAAAGATGAGTTTATCGCCACTTCATTGATGAGAAAGTTGAGGATCAGAACTATTGAACCCTTGCCCAAGAGTACATGCCCAGTTAGTACTGAGCTACCCTAGACCTTAGCTCTCCCGACACCCAGCTGATGGCCTTCATGGATCAGGGGAAGATTGAAGAAGAAATGAAAGGATAAAGATAACTATGCATACTTGATCTTAACCATTGCAATAATGTGAGAAACATAATTTGGAAAGACGGAGATAACAATCAAATTTTGCGAACCGTATAATGATTTAAGAGCCACCTACCTGGGTTCACATCAGCACGTTATTGCTGACTAGCTTGTGTGAGCTTGGGTAAGATATTCAACATTACTTTTTTCTTCTATGTCATGGGCTAGTAGTGCCCACCTCATAGAGACTTTTTAAAGATACAGAACAAAGAATAGTGATAGGCATATAATAAGAATTATGTAAGTACTTGCTGTTTTAGATAGACCATAGCTAAGAGAAACAATTGAAAATTGAGTTGAAGTAGCTGACTGCAAAACAAATCCAGAAAAAAAATCAATAGCTTTTCTATAAAGTAGTAACAAGCAGCTAAAAGTATAATGAAAAGAAAATGTCATTCTCAATATCAATAAAGTACAAAATAGCTGAGAACTATAAATGTGAAATGTGTAGAACCAACTTCTGCTGCATCGCCGTGCCTGACCTTTATTCTCCCCACCACCCCAAATGCTCGTTCAACAGCTGCACCGAAAAGCCAAAGCCACCAGTATAGCTCTTATGCAAAGATGCTTTCAATAAAAAGGGAAGCATTTGTTGTATACCAAAGATTAAGAATTATTCCAGGAAACAGAAAAAAATTACACTAAATTCTAAAGCATTAGAGAACACAGGTTTTATAAAGCAAGGCTCAAAGAAATGCAAGGGATAATGAAAGGCAAAGCCAATGAAAACACAAAAGGAAAATAAAGCCTTTACCAAATGAAAACCTAAATTAAAAACAGCTGGATGCAAGTCAGTCTTATAGAAAATTGAGTTTTGACATAGAGGACAGCTTTGGGGAAAAGTTCATAGAATGCAGAAGATAAGGACAAAAAGACAAAAATGATTAGGAAGAATAACAATGATGGAACACAGAAAAGGCGTAGGGCTAGGTGGACTCTCTGGGAAAAGAAGAGAACATAAGGAATGAATGACATGGTATTTCTTTGACCTCAAGTTATTATTAATTTCAAGATTGCACCATTGATTTAAAACTATCTCTTTGGGAGTAAAAAGGCATGATAATAAATATTATTTATTATCATAATAAATGATAATAAATGAATGTGCCACTTATAAGACATTTCTCAGTTTGAGAAAGATTAAAATATGAAAAAGAAGTATTTCAGTAGAAGAAATGTGGAAATAAATGAAAACCTTCCCCAAGTAAAAGAACATCAGAATTGGCAGATCAAAAGTCTCATCATGTTTCAGAAACAAAAACAAAAACAAAAATAAATGAAGAGTAACACAGTGTTATTTAAGAACAAAAGATAAACTATTGAGGCAGAAAAATAAAAAATTAATTAGGCTGGCCATGCACATTATCTCAATGATAAAGAGCTTAGAGGGAAAATGAAAGGAAAGAGCCCCAGCTGGTGTGGCTCAGTGGGTTGAGTGCTGGCCTGTGAACCAAAGGGTGGCTTCCCAGTCAGGGCACATGCCTGGGTTGTGGACCAGGTCCTCAGAGTTTGGGGCACATGAGAGGCAACCACACATTGATGTTTCTCTCCCTCTCTCTCTCCTTTCCCCTCTCTATAAAAATAAATAAATAATATCTTTAAAAATTTAAAAAGAAAATGAAAGGAACAAGACCCAAGAATTCTATAGCCACATTCTCTATATGGCTTGCATTATGTTTCTATTAGGCAGCATTGATTTAGATTGCTCTAGATGTCAAGTTGAAAAGTATCAGGAAGACATTGTGATTTATGCCAGAGCACTGAGTTAAGTATCAGGAAGACATTCTGAGTTATGCAATAGCCTAATCTATTGCCACCTGAGTATTTTCAGAGGACCAACCTCTTCGAGCTTGTTAAAATGCAGAGACTCAGGGCCCATTGCAGAGCAATGTATCAGAGCCTGCATTTTAACAAGATGCCCAGGTAATTTTTGTGCACATTAAAGCTTGAGAGACACTGTCTTAATTTGCCACTTCCTAAAAGTCATCCAGCCCAGGGCTTTCTAACTGGTGTATATTTCATGGACTATAGATGTGCTGAGACATTGATCTCCTTAGGCTGAGCTGTAGGGTGGCAGACCGTGGGCTGAGGGCCTAAAGAACATTGTCACTTTCCGTGTGTACACCGATCTATCGTTTTGCTGTGCGATATAGTAGCCACTCACCACCTGCGGCTGTTGAGCAACTAAAAGGTGGTGAGTCTGAGTTAAGATGTGCTATAGGAGTAAAATACACACCAGCTTTTAAGACTTAGTAAGAAAGAAGAATGCAAAATGTCTTAATTTTTTAATTGGTTACACATTGAAATTATAACATTTTGTATATATTGGGTTAAATAAAATGTATTATTTAATTTCATCTATTTCTTTGCTAATGTGGCTACAAAAACTTTTCAAATTACATATGTGTTTTGCACTCTATTTCTGTTGGACAGTGCTGATCTTGTTGCTTTAGATGGCAAACGAAAGAATGAAAATAAAGAACCCAAGAATGTATATGGACTTATAGGGCACATTAATTCCATAAACTTAAAGAATTCTACAGTTCTTTAAAGGTAGAAATAAAATATAAATAGTTGTGGTATTGTAGTCACAAAGCAAGAAAAGTGTAATTCTTGAGAAAAAACCTACAGTATAAAACATGTAAAGTTTAAAAGAAAATTTTATCATAATAGGTTGGGAGGCTTCCCTTGCCCCTATAAAATGCAAACAAAAAATTAAAGAAGAGGAACAAAATGTAAGCAGACTAATTTTCTTACCTTTCATACCTGGGGGTCACAAGTACTGTTGTTTTATTTCTACATTTGATGTATTTAGAAATTTAACTTAAAATACTTTACTTACAAATAATTTTACATAGTTTGCTCTAAGTAAAAATCTGGTATATATTATTCCAAATTAATGATTACTGAAGGGGAAATAAAAATAAAAGAAAATAGATGACAAGCCAAAAAAGTTAAACAAATGAAAAAACAGCAGGGAAAATGAAGGATAATAATATAAAATAAAGATGACACAGGTAAGCCCAAACATATATTGTATAATATAAAATAAAGAGTTTTAACTCTCCTTCCTCTTAAAAAAAAAAAAAGAGTTACAGATTGGCTCAAAGGGCTGAATCCAGCCAAATGTTCTATACCAGAGATACATCTAAAACAAAGAAATTTGAGAGTTGACCTTAATGATTTGCTATCCAAGAGAAAGCAGGGATCACAATATTATATCAGATAATGTTGTGATGAATAAAATATATTAAGTGGAGCATGATGCATGCTTTTTTACCTCCTTCTCTTCCTTCCTTGTTTGTTTTAACCAATGTACATTGCGTTAGCTATTGACCAGGCCCCAGTAAAGGCTGGGGAGACGACGGCGAGCCAAGGCAGATGGCCTTCTCTGATGGAGCTTATGACCCAGAGGCAGCCCAACCTACAGTCAAAGGTCATGTAATAATGGTAAACAAATGACGAGTGTAGTCCATGATGAAGATATAACTGTCATAAACCTTATAAAATAACTGGCATGATATAGAAACATATAACGCAAAAACTATAGGAATTGAGGGAGAGTTGATAAAAATACAGTGAAGGGGAAATGTCGATGCACTTAGCTCAGTCCTTGAGAGATTCGATAGGTAAAAATAAATACTGATGACCTAATAGATAAATAAAGAACTCTATGTTATCCATTAAAAAAAAGTATCTCCAAATAATGTACTCTTCCCCAGACATCAGTTGTGAACGAGCATCTGCTCAGTGTGGCAGGAACGTAAGTGGCCTCAGGAATAATCCAGCAGGTGCCGGTGCTGAAAACATTGTTCCTGACTCTAATACCAGTTGTTCACAATTCTGCTGTTAAAGTTTTAAGAAAAGAATAATAGCTTACAAGTTTGGCATATGATTTTGGATTCATTCTTGGATTCCCTCAAATTTGTACTGTGATGGTACTGTTTTAGCTTTGTCCACAGTTTTAATGTATTTTAATTTTAATATTCAGACAGTTGGCTAATATGATGATTCACTGGTGCACAGGAAAACTTCTAGAAGAATATATATAAACAAGTTGGTATGAGTTTCATCTCTAGGGAATGGGTCCCATACAGGGTCTGCCACAAACAACGCCCATTTCAATTACAAAATCATAAGCACGTGATTCTGTAACATGACAATATTGCACTCAAGGACACCATGTGACATTTTAGGTGAATGTTCAAAGTGCTGTCCATCTCATGTGAGACATTCACATACCCTACCAACCACACCCAAGCAAGCCTTATGTTTCCGACGCTGTGTATCAGTTGATGTACCGACGTGGAGGTATGGGGGAAGGAGTTCATGCAACTGGGAAGGAATAGACTGTTGATGACATCGATTAGAATTGCCAGTTTATTGGGGTAATACAAAACTGGTCAAGTTGGCTTTATCGCTGCGTTTCAAGTCTCTGTGCACCTCTTCACGCCTGTCTCTTGTCCATCTCCTCCCACCCCCTTCCCTGGTACACCCCTCTATGACCGCATAATATATCATTCGAACTGGGTACTTAAAAATTATGCATTTATTGAGGTATAATTTATATGCAATATAATACATCCATTTGAAGTGAACTATTAGAGCTGTTTTGGCAAATGTGTACTTCCACGTAAACATAATCAATCTGCAGAGTGTTTCCATCATCCTAAAAAGGTCCCTAATGCCCAAACTAAGGGCGCGTTTCTAGGTTCACAGCAAAATTGAGCAGGAGGTCGTTCCCGTATGCCTCCTGCCCTGACACATGCATACATATAGCCTCTGCCACTCTCTACATCCCCCACCAAAGTGATACATTGGTTATAGTTGGTCAACATGCACTGATGTATAATTATTATGCAAAGTCCATTGGGCACATAGGGTTCACTCTCGGTGGGGTACTTTCTGTGGGTTTGACAAACGTGTCGTGCAGAATAGTGTCACTGCCCTAAAACCCTCTGTGCTCCACCTGTTCATTCCTCTCCCCCCACAAACTTCGGTGCCCACTGTTCTCTGTATTGTTTGCACAATTTCCTTTGCCAGAATTTCATATCATTGTAATCATACAGTGTGTAGCCTTTTCAAATAGGTTTCTTTCACTTAGTAATGTGCATTTAAGTTTCGTCTATGATGTTGCCTGGCTTGATAGCTCATTTCTTTTTAGTTCTGAATAATATCCCATTGTCTAGAAGCACAACAGTTTATTTATCCATTCACCTACTGGAGGACAGTCTTGGTTGCTTCAAAGTTTGGTAATTATGAATAAAGCTTCCATAAATATCTGTGTGTAGTTTTTGTGTGTGTGTGTGGACATAAGCTTTCAACTCATTTAGGTAAATACTAAGGTGCATGATTGCTGGATTGTATGGTAGGAGTATGTATTGTTTCGTAAGAAGCTGGCAAACTGTCTTCCCAAATGGCTAGGCTGTTCTCCATTTCCACCAGCAATGCGTGAGAGTTCCTATTGCTTCACAGCATTTTGACTGTCAGTGTTTTGGATTTTCACCATTCCAAATGTGTAGTGGTAGCTCATTGTTTTAATCTGCAATTCCTTGAGAATACACGATGTGGAGTATTTTTTCATATGCTTATTTTCCTTCTCACGTATCTTCTTTGATAAGGTATCTGTTTAGATTTTTTGCCCATTTTTAAATTGGGTTATTCATTTTCTTATCGTAGAGTTTTAAGAATTTTTGGGGTCTTTTGGATACTAGTTCTTTATCAGGTATATCTTTTGCAAATATTTTTTTCCCAGCCTGTGGCTTGTCCTTTCATTCTCTTGACAGTGTCTTTAGCAGAACAGAGGTTTAAGTTTAATGAAGTACAGTTTATCCATTATTGCTTTTATGTACCTTGCCTTTGGTGTTATATCTGAAAAGTCATCATGAAACCCAAGGTTATATAGATTTTCTTCTGGTACCTTCTAGGAGTTTCATAGTTTTACATTTCACATTTAGGGTTGTGATTCATTTTGATTGAATTTTAGCAGAAGGGTATAAGATCTGTGTCTAGATTCTTTTTTTGTTGTTGTTGCATGTGGATGTCAAACTGTTCCAGCACAATTTGTTGAAAGGACTATTATCTCTCCATTATATTGCCTTTGCTCGTTTGTCAAAGATCGGTTGGCTCTATTCGTGTAGGTATACTTCCCTATTCTGTGGCATTGATCTGTTTGCTTACTCTTTCACCAGTACTACACTGTCGCGATTGTTATAGTTTTATAGGAAGTCCTGAAGTCAGGAATGTCCAGGCTCTGACTTCATTCCTCGCCTTCAATATTGTGTTAGGTCTTTTGCCTCACTGTACACATTTTATAATCAGTTTTTCAATACCCACAAATAACTTGTTGGAATTTTGATCGGGTTGTGTTGGATCCATATATGAAGTTGGAAGAACTGACGTTTTGACACTGTTGAGTCTTTCCCTTCCCCCAGCTTGGTTAGGCTCTGGTAAAAGAGTTTCGCCTGAGGGCAGGTCTTGTTAAGAACAGAGAGTCTCTGGATTTCAGGAGGGTTCTTTTTTCCTTCCCCTGCTGGAAATACTAGGGGCTTTTCTCAGATCTCTGCTGTGAGAACTGGGAAGATAAAACTTACAGAAGTGTAGGTGCCACCCTATTGCGAGGCCATGGCCTTGAGTTTTTAGCTCTGAGATCTATGCACACTGAACTTCCAGCAATTTTCAGTTACAGGTCAGGTTTTTCTGTCCAGCACTGGTTTCTACAGAGGTTTTTGCTTCTTTAAATTGTGGTTTTCCATATCTGCCGGTCCGGCTCCAATTTTGGGACAGTAGTTTACCTTGTGGCCTCACTCCTGATGGATATAGGAAGAGTTGATGATTTTCAGTTTCTTCCACTTTTTACATGCTGTTAGGAGGACAGAGTGTTGACTTCCAAGCTCCTTACATGCCAGACCAGAAACTGGAAATCCTAGGACAGTTTTAAGAGAGAAAAAAATTAGTGTTAATTATTATACTGGGACAAAAGTTGTATAGTGGCATTGTCCTGGGAAACTACATCCTATATTTGAGATTTTTTTCTCCTTGATTTTATTTTGCTTTACTCAGGAAAATGTAATTTTTAATTTAAGAGTAAACTAAAAATATCCTTAATGCTACATTTGAGAAATAAACACACTTGACATCTTTTAAAAATTGGAATAATACTTTATATACTCAATAATATATTTACCCCTTGAGTTACTGAATGCATTTAACTAAATTTAGCAAGCATTTACTTGCTTGGGATTTTATTTAGGAGAATCCTAACTAGAAGAAAACATGGTCCATTCTCTTAAAACTTACTCTAAAGATGGATGACAAAACATGTACGCAGACATAAGAGAATACAGCTGAATAGAATGTATGACTCAACTTTTGAAAAATAATGGTATAGACCAAGTGCTGGGAGCAGACAGGAACATGGAAGGCAGATGTGGCTACAGTAGTTAGGGAGTAGGCTGGGCTGGTCTTGTAGTTGGATTTGAATTTGTGCATAAAAGGATTGTTCATGCAGAGGGAAAAATAGTGTGGATACCGTGGTGTTTGGTCAACTCCAGAGCGATAGAGACTTTGAGAGCTTTCCAGCGAGTTCTGGAAAATTGCAACAGGAAGGAACCATCATAGAGACCCCACTCTTGGGTTGCCCAGCAGGTCTGGTATTGAAGCACCATCAAAAGTGACCAAGTGTGTACTGGACAGGACTCTTTTGCATGGAAATTATCAAACTAGGTCAACGCAAATGGGAATTATTAGCTGAGATTCCTAAAAAAGTCTAGGTGTTGTTCAGACTGATCAAGATTTTGATGCCATCACAAACATATCTCTCTTGATCTTAAGGTTCTCCATCATGATGGCAAGATGATTCCAGAAACTGTAGGTTTTTATGGAGCACGGATGGGGAGATGACTGACTGGCCCTTTAGTTCTTACCCTTTTAGGACCTCTTGCTCCTTTGGCTGTAAAAGGGGAGAAAGAGAAATTAAACTTCATGCTTTTAGTGTGCTATTCATGCCATGTTTGATTTAGGATTTAGCAGTGTAAACCTCCAATAAACTGTTTACATACTTATTTCCAATCCAGCAGACTTAAGACTTAACACCAGTGCCTTTTGTGTGTTATTATAACTTATTAAAAAATCACCATTTTCTTTTGGTGTTTGAACCTGTCAGAAGGTTGCAAGCTTTGTATTTCACTAAATTAAGCTTTTTTCATTTTCTTGCTTTACCAAGTTGCTTTTAGAACTCATGCCCTATATTATATAAAACAGACTGCCCCATACCAAATACAGTTTACCATTCGGAATGAGCGCAATTTGTCTTCACAGACATTTATGATCAGAGGAATATAATCAAAGGAAAAAAGAAAATTAGTCATTATCCCATTATTACTCTCTTATTTTGTCTCCTGGCAATGGCTGTGGAGTTTTGTTCCCTGTCTCTGCTTGGCTGGCCTGCGTGTGTTGAACGTCCCACAGGAACTAGCGAGGCCAGCTGGTTGCTGCCCAGTATTCAGCGTGCAGAGCCTTCTCTCCAGATGTGCACTTTGCCTGTTGATTCCCTGTGAAATGGGCTTGGGGTGCCCTTCCCTCAGGGATGATGCTGGCTTTGAATTCCAATCAGCCTCTGAGAATTTGAGCATTTGAAAATGTGAAAATGGGCAGCTTAGTTCACGTGGCAGCTGCTAGATCTTGGAGCTTCTCTGAGCCCTAAGTCTAGTTTGGGCTATATATCCTCCAAAATGGCCAATTAACTTCTCCAGTGCATCACTTGTTCATGCCACTGTCTGCCTCAGGATCTTCCATCATTGTGTCAAGCGATGAGAGACTCTGGGGCTAGGAGGAGCCTTCCAGACCTGTTTCGACCCTCTCATCAGTGCTAGCCCCTCCCACTCTGATGTCGTGGGACCGCTACATCCCAATCTTCCCTTCACTTTTTCTTTGTTTATTTTTGAAAAGTTGGCAATTTAGTACTGGCTGCTAGCTTCCTGTACCAAATGTCAAGATGCCACAGGAGAGAATAGGAAGTTGAACCATCAAGAACCAAGAGCCGTAGATAATTAACTAATTTTTGATAATTGACCAAAAATAACCACAGGGCCTGGGGTAGAAGTACCTGGATAAGGGGTAGGCTGGAAGGGCATTGGGAATGGTGAGCCTAGATTACAGCAAAAGAGAGAGCCTGCCCTCTTTCGTCGCCATCTTATCTGGAGGAACACAAACACTCGCCCTGTCTTCAGGGATACATTGCTAGCCTAGGGAACGGAAGATGACCTTGCACACACTCAAGATTTAGATATCTCTTGAAGGCACAAGTGATGTAAAGGATAAACCAATAAGGACCACTTATACTAAAGGAGCCACTTATACAAATAAGAAGGTAAAGTGAGAGACGTCGGTAAGATGGCCAAATAAAACATCTCTCACTCATCACCCTCTTCAACAACAGTAACTTGGCATCCCTCTCTGAAGGAAAGTCTTTGTGGGAGCTTTGAGAACCAGGTAGGAGTCTATGAAATCAGGTTCAGTTCAAGGCTGAGGAGACCCATTTTTGAAAAGGCAGGGCTTGCACCCAGGTAGTTGACTTGTTGACTGTGGTCTGTACCCCTGAGGGCTCAGGAACATCCCCTTTTGGCTTTGGTTCTGTCAGCAGCACCATATGCCAAGGGACCTGGGAGGAGTGAGTCCCACCTGTAGACTCTGAAATGGCCTGTGAACCAGCTCCCACCCCTCTTGGACACAGTCCAGAAACCCCTGGAGGTGACCTCATTAAGATGGCAATTTAAGTTGTTCCTGATTTCAGTCCCCCTCACAAGAAGATCAACTATGATGGCAACTAGTCATAGGCAAGACACCACTGTGAAAATCCCAGAACCTGGGGGTGAGGTAGAAACAACCCCTGGACCACAGAGAACAGGAAGGACCATATTTGAAGAGTAAGAGGGGTAAGAGGAGCAGCATCCACACAGAGAGGGCCCCCTTGGGCCTTTGCTTCTTCCAGTGGGAAAAGAACCTAAGGGGACACCCAGTTCCCCCAGCATTGTGGGGCACCTTTCAGGAGGCCCATTCAACACTCATCTCATGGGGATCACTGGGGACTCTGCAGGGCTTTACCACTGGGGATCAGATAGAGATGGAGAAGGGGGGTGGGGCTTATAGCAACCAGTGCTCAGATCTTGATGTGCCACATTCCTGCTTGCAGCAGTATCTGGGCAGAGATCCCAGCCAGGGGCTTTGCCCATCTACAGAGCCAACTCCATGGCCTGTATGGCCAGGGCACTCGGTTGACCATTCTGCCTGATTTGAGTCCCCAGCCAATAGGCTACACTGGCTGTGGAGACCATTCTATGGCCCCGCTCCAGCAAGGAAGCAAATTGCAGCTCCATCTAACTACTGAGCAAAGCCTCTAGTCCTGCATACGAGAAGTCCTCCAACTGCCCTTAGTCTGGTGGAATCTCAGGCTGTGTTTTCCAAATGAATGATTCCACTGCCTAGATACCATGTTTAGGCATGGCCACAGTCTGGGCTTCCTTGCCCAGAGAACCTGGCCAGAGAATCTGGGCAGCTGTGGAACACATCCTATAGCGCTGTTCAGGCCGGGAACTAAGGCAGCATCCCTGCCCAGGTGGTAACCATAGTCTCTGGCCTCACATAATGAGGGAACCTGAACAGTGGCCCTGGGTAGCCTTGGAGCACAGCCCATGGTACCACCCAGCAGGGAAGCCTCGCCTACAGCCTTGCCTGATTGCTGAACACAGCCTGCCCAGGCAGGAAGACCAGCCAGGGACCCTGCCCTATCATAGGGTAGAGTCTGCAGATACATCCAACCAGGGAGCCTGGACAGTGACCCTGAACAACCTCAGAGCACAGTCTCCAGTACATCCTTCACCACCCTAATTGCAGGATACGGTGGAGGTCTTGCCCAACTAGAGAAGGCCCGAGCAGCAAATCACTCAGCCGTGGAGCACAATTAGCAGACTACCTGATCGTGAAGCCTGAAACCTCACAACTTTGAGGTACAGCCCATGTCCTGGCTTGACTGCACAGCATAGCCCTGTTATACTGTGAAGCCCAGACTGTGGCCATGCCTAAACATGGTGTCTAGGCAGTGGAATCATTCATTTGGAAAACACAGCCTGAGATTCCACCAGACCAAGGGCCGTTGCAGAGCCCAAATCATAGACCTGCCCAGCTGTGTAGTCCAACCATTGGCATTGCTCTGACAGGGAACACAGCCCATGACCTTGCCAGAATGGAGGTGATAACAGAGCCCAGCTAGTGGCTCCAGAAAAAGGGAAACAACATATCCAAACTTCTGGGATATAGCAAAAATAGTTCTAAGAGGAAAGTTGTGTATTAATAAAAATGCATGTGTTAAGAAAAAATATCTCAAATAAACAGCAAAGAAGAACAAATTTAGCCCAAAATTAGTGGGAAGGAAACAATAAGGGCTAGAGCAGAAATAAATGAAACCGAATAGGAAAGCAATAGAAATGATTACCAAAATAAGAGCTGGTTCTTTGAAAAAGAAACAAAATTGGCGAACTTTTAGGTAGGGTAGACTCACAATAAGAAAGGACTCAAATAAATGAAATTATAAATGGAAGAAGAGACATCACTACTAATACCACAGAAATACAAAGGATCATGAGATTACTGGGAAAGATTATGCCAAAAACTTGGATAACTTGGAAGAAATGGATAATTTCCTAGAAACAAATAATCTACCAAGACTTAATCTATTTCCTGGAAGAAATAAAAAGTGTGAACAGACCAACGATGGGGAAAATATCAAATCAGTAATCAAAAATGGCAAAGCCCAGAAAGAGATGTCTTCACTGGTGAATTCTACCAAACATTTAGAGAAGGATTAACAATGAATCTTCAAATTCTTCTAAACAATTCAAGATGAGGGAACACTCCCAAACTCAGTGGGAGGCATTACAAGGCTGGCATTACCTTGATACCAAAGCCAGATCAGAGCACTGCAAGAAAAGGAAACTAATCAGCCAATAGGCCTAAACAATATATACGCAAAATTCTCAACAATATACTAGCAAACCAAATTCAACAGCACATCATTTGGGTGCCAAGACAATTCAGTATCCAAAGTATGTAAAGATCTCTTACAACACATCAATACAAAGGCAAATAAATGGTCAAATTATTTAATATATATTTCTGCAAAGAAGATATACAAATGACCAAGTACATGAAAAGATTCTCAACATCATTCATCATTAGGGAAATGCAAATCAAAACCACAGTAAGATACCGGTTTATACCTGCTAGAATTGGTATAATTAAAAAAAGACAGTAATGAGTGTTGGTGAGAATATCATCAAGTTCGAACCTTTATACATTGCTGGTAGAAATATAAAATGTTGCAGACAATTTGGAGGGCAATTTGGTAGTGTCTCAATATTTTTTAAAAAGGTTTAAATAAAAGTTTAAATTCTATAAATTAAAACTATAAAACTAAAACTAAATTAATACTATAAAACTAAAATTCTACTCTTAGGTATTTACTCAAGAGAAATGAAAACATATATCTACAAAATATTTGTACATGAATATTCATAGCAGCATTATTCATAACAGCCAAAAAGTAGAAGCAAACTCAATGTTTATCAACTGATCAACAGATTTTTAAAATATATATCCATACAATAAAATGTTACTCAGTGATCAAAAGGACTGAAATACTGGTTTATGTTACAACATGAATAAATGCTAAAAACAGTGTGTTAACTGAAAAGTTTCAAACACAAAAGGCCACATGTTATGTAATTTCATTTCTTTAATGTCCAAAATAGGCAAATCCATAAAGAAGAAAGTAGATCAGTGGTTGACGGGCCTGTGGTAAGGGGAGAATGAGAAGTTACTGCTAACTGGTATGGGTTTTGTTTTGGGGGGTCATGAAAATGTTCTGGAATTAGTGATAATGGAGAAAATTCCTGTGGCTATAATAAAACATATTAAATTATATACTTTGTGGGAGCAGGGGGGTGGGCAGGGCAGGGGAGAGCAATGGGGGAATATTGGGACAACTGTAATAGAACAACAGTAAGCCCCCTTCCCAAAAGAAATAAATTCTAGGGTGAAATATGGTACCTTTAACAAAAAAAGGGGTTAAGATTTATAGTATGTGAATTATAGCTCAATAAAATTAATGACTAAGTAAAATACATGGTATATTACAATATGATGAGTATAGATTTGACAGTCATTGTTGATGTGATTCAGGCACTAACTACTGGGGCACCTAGTTAGTGGATCCTCCTTAGCAAATTCAAGGTTAGCCTAAATGATCTAGAGGTTCTCTTCCAAGTCTAGCTTCCAGTGATTTCTCTCAGTTTCCTGGCTGATCAGCAGCTTTAAAGAAAGGAACTGCTGGAAAATTCAACTCTAGAGTGAAAACCTGCCCTTATACTTATAGTATCTCATTTAAAGCAGCTGTGTTTTTTAGTATTGGTCATTTAATCTATCTCCCTTTTTATAAAGAACAACTCAGATTTGGTGGGGTTCCTGTAAGATTATAATTTCCCATGGAGATTTCTGATTGACCGTAAACTGTGTGGAAAGAAACGCTAAAGGTAATTTGTAAAACTGATTATAACCATACATGAGAGAACAGTTTTCACAAGGGTTCAATAAAAGAAACACATGGATAGCTGTTGGCTTTCTTTGGGCCAAGTTGTGAACACATACAATAGTCAGTGTTGGCATAAAAATAGAGGGCAAAGAATAGTGACCACGTACATTTGGTGAGGACACAGATTTTGCATAAGGCTTGTTGCACAGTGGTTAAGAACTCGGGCTCTGCAATCACCTTGCCAGGGTTAGGATCCTGGCTCTACCACTTAGCAAGACACTCCTCACCTGTTTTCCTGTCACATAGCTATAGTAATTATACCTCCCAGGAAGCTGTTGTGAGGATTAAATCAGATGAGCACTGTAAAGCACTGAGGAAGTCTCTGAGCTGTGGTAAGGGTTCAGCAAACATTAGCATTATCAATTTTAAACAAATACTCCAAATGCTTGTTGAATGTTTTAAATACACTTGGTATTGCTTGACGAATACTTGTTTTGTATACAGTGCATTGTGTTCTAATCCAACTTTCCCAGTAGTTATTTCTTATTATACATTGAGATTTTTTCATATTGTAAATAACATTTTTTTTT